>JBBPRK010000668.1:0-19115 GCA_038093075.1 Boletus patriciae
CCATTTCCAGGACGTTCTCGAGAATCGAGACTGTATTACTTCGAGTGACCTGGGTCAATACCTCCGATTGTCGATTCAGACATTGCCCATGCTTTATTTCCTGTTGGCATTTGTGGTATATTTCTCGGTTAGGACTATTTTTAGATGGTGGGGGGCAAAAGGTAATTACGCGACAGTCACCAATGTTTCAGCAGATTAATGTAATTATACTAGAGCGACCCCGGACTCCGAGTCACACTAGTAGCACCAACGGGGTATTGCTGCAAAGTCACGACGAAGAACTGCCTGAAGGTGAGCAGCACAAACTTCCATCTTTGGTGTGTTGTTAATATGGTCGTTGACTTGACAGTGCGTCGACGCATCACCAATGATTACCCAGGGAACCTGTGTTTCACATAACGTGCCCACGCATTCTATGGTCACGAAGACGTCTTACGGACAAGACGGTATTACAAGGCAAGAACTCGAACGCAGTCTCCACAAACGCCTGGAGCCCTCCGAAAGTTCACCTCCACAAGGCAAGGTCGATGATTAGTATCTTAAATTGGATGATTCGATCCCATCGCTCTCTCGTGTGACACACTGTTGTCGAGCGGGGTCGCGGGGATCTTATGTATGCACACTTCGGCGTGGAATCGCCCCACGGCGTAACAATGGATAGCATATTTGATAGGAGTTGCACACAGCGAGTACGAGTAACGCAATGCGAAAGACCCAACGATAACTAGGCACTGAGATGGATATAAAGTACCTGTTGATCTAATGGTATATGCACAGATTTCATCGTCTTGTTCGTGCGAACGCTGCGCGGGTATAATCCTGTCCCCTCGTTCACTGAGTGCGTGAGAGGCCCAGGTATCTAGAGGTATGAACGCGAAGACGCCGTGGCATGGGAATATCATTCAATAATTCTGCTGACGTTTCCCAGCTCAGTGGCGGTCGTCGGTTGGCCAGCAGTATGTCTATGGCTTCATTTGATGTTTCAGAAATTTCTACGGATGTTGTTGCTGGATCACCGCCCTCGATGGCCCCAACCCCACCATATCTGCGTATCGCATCCTAGGAGATCCGCCAAGGCAGTCGATTCACCCCGTCGGCGTGGAAGACCGAAAACAAAGGCTAGACAAGTCAGTGAGAAGATGCTCTTACCAAGTCATACGGTCGCGTCAGAGCCATACCAGACAAATTGGACATGGGAGGCGCCAACGGGTTGGTCGTTAGTCCCACACTTTGGCATGGCCTTACTCCACTCTCCCGGTTCTCCGCTCACCCCGGAAGCCCCTGACCCAAATTATGCACAGCCACATCGGGCACATCCTGGAAGGCCGCGGAGGAGGGGATTTCCTGGAGGTGTGGGTGGCTCAGGTAAACCCGCGCGCACTGACTTGCCTCGCCTCCAGCTATCGACTTCGCCAGTGCCGCCGCGAGTGCACTATGCCAACTGCTTCATACCGGATCCGGATCTTAGAGACGCGCCAATCTGTAAACCTGTCTGTAAAAACTGGGTGATAGGATGCTGACGGGTGAACGAAGTAGCCAAGCCCACCGCACGTCGTTTTGGCTCGTTTCGCGTCGCCGCATTTCGTGTCCGACGCCGTCACCATCGCTCTCGCGGTCCCGATCGCCCTCGACGCCTCTCGGCGCCTCCTGCTCGTTCCTATGGGTTCCTGGGCAGTTGCTTCCACCCGACGCGACCGTCTCGTCGACATGCCCATTCCTCTCGCCTTGAAGATGATCTGGGTCGATCTGGAATCGTGTGATGTGATCGCTTCGTCGCCCGGCTCGCTCAGGAGCATTCGTGTACGTCTTCTGACGCGCTGTGCAGCGCCTTGGGTCGATTTCTAGCGTCCCCTTCGTCTCAGATGCCTCCGACGCGTCCGTATCATCGCCGGTAGGACAAGTTTGAATCTCCACTTCTGTCCCACTTGAGCTCGACACTTGGTGGCTCGTCTGGCGCGTTCACCGGGTGTGGACCGTGCTGGTAAGTCATCTGGTGGGTTATCGACTCACTCTTGGTGTCGACGAGTTTGTTTGCAGTTTGCAGTGCGAGTCGTCGTCCATTGCGCCATCGCTGCCATCTCTTCCACCGTCCTCTACACCTCCCTGGACAAGTCCACGGTCCTCGACGTCTACAGTGTTGCCTTCCGACTCGCTTCGCATGTCTGCGCGGTCTCGTGGCCGGTCAACAGGACTTTCTACTATCTCTTCTTTGTCGTGACCGTTCGTACCGCCTCCTGGGTCATCTGGTTCGTCCCGGGCATTCCTGGTACGTCCTCTTCGCTGCGTGACTCGTTCTGCCCACCCACCTCACCGCACGACTCGACCGTCACGTCTGCGAGGTCTATCGACGCGTTCGCACTATCCGGTGGTCACCCGGGTCGTCTACGAGGTTCCTAGGTGTCTACGCAGTTGTCCGACGCCACCACGTGGCCGGTTGCGGTCTCGTCCCCGCGTGGCGTAGGGCTGTCCATATAGTTTGCTGGCCGGACTGCGCACCCTCCACCATATCCTCTGTGCCGTCTACGATACCCTCCGTCGGCAGCGTGGCTGGTCGTCCCCCTGAACGATTCTTTTCGGTGCATCTTCATCTACTTTGCAAGTACACTGACTCGTTATTCCGCGCTGCTCGACCTGTGTTGGCGAGCGCCAAAAAGTGGATCCTGTTACAGTGGAACAAGACTTGCTCATTGCGGTCGTTCTGCTCGATTACGTAAATGCGAATGCGAATCTCAATAGCGGCTTTACCTTTGAGTCCGACACCTGTTCGACGTTGGATGGGTTTGGGATACTTCACTGCACAATGTAATTACCTGCGGGAGAAGTGAATAGCCAAGCGGGCACAATGATGGAATCAAGAACGAGTTCCGGGCCCGGGATCCAGTGTTGGCTGAGTCAGCAAGATTGCCGGCAAAGTCCGAAGTAAAATTCCAAGGGCTCTTGTCAACTTTTACAGCTTCTCGTCGACCCCGTCTTTTCGCAGCTGCCGCAAAGGTTTAATTGGCCTCTGTCCGTTGTAATCTGTAGACTTCCTCACGCACACAAACGCACGTCCATTTATTCCCTTTTTCACTATCATTGGTATGTGTCGAAAATTGGTTTTTGTACCTCTCCTCCTGACCCCCGTCGCTTGACCTCCAGTCCTTAGCATTTCCCTCGTCATGGCTACTGAATCTACAATCCATCAGAACGTCGTTCCTTCCGAGGTTGGATGGCAGTTCGTTCCTCAATATTACACCCATGTCAACAAACAACCCAATCGTTTGCATTGCTTCTACACCAAAACCTCCACCTTCATTCATGGCACAGAGGGAGAGGACATCAAGCCCTGTTTCGGCCAGCAGGTTTTTTCTTCTTCTTCCTGCCATGTCTCTGTTGCCCACGTGCCAATTTTACAGGAAATCCACAACAAGATCACCTCCATCGGTTTCCAGGACTGCAAAGTCTTCATTCACTCCGTAGACGCGCAATCCTCTGCCAACGGTGGTATCATCATTCAGGTCATTGGCGAGATGTCCAACCACGGTGATCCCTGGAGAAAGTTCGCCCAGACTTTCTTCCTTGCAGAACAACCAAATGGCTACTACGTTCTCAACGACATCTTCCGGTTCCTCAAGGAAGATACCGTTGAGGATGATGCCAGCGAAACCGAGCCTGCTCCTGCCGTTTCTGTCCCCGAGCCGGTCCCTGTCGAGGAGCCAGTACCTGAACCTGTCGCTGAGCCCGAGCCGTCCCCGCCCCGTGAGCTTACCCCTCCCCCGGCCCCAGTTCCGGAGGAGGAGCCCACGACTGTTCAGTCTGACCCTCCCACCCCACCTCCGGCCGCCGAGACCAAACTCGCAGAACCAAACGGTTTCCACTTTGAGGAGCTTGAGCGCGAGCCCACACCTGAACCTGCCGCCCCCTCGGAGCCGGAGCCCGTTCCCGAAGCTTCACCCGAGCCTGAGCCCGCACCTGCGCCGCAGCCTGAAGCTTCTCCCGCCACTTCCCCTACACCACCACCTGCGCCCGTGCAACCAACGTCTGCTCCTACGCGCGAACCTGCAAAGTCAGCGCCAAAGACCTGGGCGAGCCTTGCTGCTACGGACTCGAAACGATGGGGTTCACAGGTTGCTACGGAGTCCAAGGGTTTGACCGAGGTGCCCGCGGCCTCAAATAGCCCTGTTCCGACTAGCGGTACTCAATCGCCGGCACCGCATGGACCGCCTCATCGCGGTGGGCAACACGGGTCACGCGAGCACCCTTCTGTCGCCGCTGTGCTGGCCTTGGCTACTCCGCAATGTTTCGTCAAGGTATTTATCTGCTAGCGATTTACTACAGGCCGCGACTGATCGAATGTGGTCTTTTCAGGGCGTTCTCGAGTCGGTCAGCCAAAATCAGCTTAGTCAGACCCTATCCCAACGGTTCGGCCCGGTAAAAGATGTGGAGATCGTACGGTCAAAGGCGTGCGCTTTCCTCGAGTTCTTGTCGCTGGAAGCTGCCAAGAAGGCGATCATCACGTCTTTGCCCCAGAACCAGGGTGGCGAGGGTGGCGTGCGGATCGACGTCGGAGGCGAGGCTGGTCAGGTGCGTATTTTCGTCGAGACTCGCAAGGAGCGCGGCGAAAGGCCCCAAAGCCGACCTCGTGGTGGTGGCCCTCTGAATGGCGAAGCTCGCGGTGGGTTCCGAGGCGGTCGTGGTGGGTCTGGGCGAGGTCGTGGTGCTCCACCTATTGGTGGCAAGTAGACGCGCCTCTGCTTTCGACGACTAGGGAGGCGATTTTGGTACCTGATTGGAGGGAAGAGGCGAAGGGAGAGGGGCAGAGCATATGCAGGGATACATGCCTCCATTCATCGTTTGCTTCCTATGTCACCTTGCTTTGTCTTCATGTTTTTCTTTGTCGTCCGTTTTATGTTGTACATCTCTTGCCCTCCTTTGTCTTTCCCTTGGGTTGCGCTTGATGTGGCATGTTGTTTTGTTTTTCATTTTGTGGACACTCCTGTTGCGTGAGGAGTCGGGTAGAATATTTTTTTTAAATGAATGAAACAGAAGCTCATGCCATCTCTCGTATTTTGCTGTGTTCTCGTCTATCATCATATTTCTGAAGTGTTCACGGTCTGTCCACTCTGTGATCCGTGATGATGGACTTTAGCCGAGAATGGCTATCCCGATCGATATCATTGAACCGCATTCGCAAGCGGCATAAACTTGAAGGAAAGATAGTGGACACCGTCCATGAGAGCTCCATATTCGGGACCAAACAATAAAAAAATCAACCCCGGTCAATTCGCAACCTGATCAGCCTGATCGATGATTCATGCAACCTGATATGATGAGGATCATCATATCAGGTTGTAGGCCGTGCGGGGCTTTGCTACCATCACGGATCATGCCATCATGGAAGACGGAGAGTCGTCGATGGCAAGGGGGTCAGTCGGGGACGAGTGGAAAGCCTGAGTGTGACAAGTTGCCCAGACTCGCAGCGGTTCTTCTCTTATCGGATAATATCAAGTGTTGTGAGATGGGGGCTCTGATCGTTGGAGAAGGGAGTAGCCACAGTCCCTAACGTTCAGATTCGATTTTGATATCGGGGTGGTCTGTGTATACGGAAACGTGATGATATGCTGCTCGTCCGTCCGACATCCGAGGTCTTATTTCACCATGGAAACAATGGGATTTTCGATGCCATTACCATGGTGAAGCACTGCTGCGGGCTGTTGCAGAGAGGTCTGGGCAAAAAAAGTGACCCCGAATGTCTCCCCAAAAGGCAACTCCATACGAAATGTTCTGTGGATACGCGAAAATTGGTTGCGAAGATGGGTCTTTCTCCAAAAGGTAATCGCTAGAAAGGTTTCCTTGTTCCAGGACAACAAAAGGCAAAGATCGAAGTGTATACATTAAAAGCGACCCTTGTTCTCTCCTCGACGCTTTCCGCATCTCCCTTCTCACTACGATCCAAAGGTCAAGACAATGCCAGAGACTCAACAAAAGGCGCCTGCACCTGCTGCTGCCGCTTCATCGCAGTCTAAATCAAAGCACGGGCATGCGGCATCCCAGGCACCGCCTGCGCCGCGCAAAGTACGCTTCAACGTCGGTGCGTGGTGATCCGCCCTTATCTACGTCCTTTTTTTCTTCCTTTGCGATACGGAAGAGGGTTGACGTTCGGAACATTATCAGGCACGCAATATCAAGTCCTCGATGTCGTCGGCGAGGGTGCCTACGGTATCGTCTGCTCCGCGGTGCACCGTCCCAGCGGACGCAAAGTTGCCATCAAGAAGATCGCGCCGTTCGATCACTCCATGTTTTGTCTCCGCACGTTGCGCGAACTGAAACTTCTCAAGTTTCTGAGCGAGGCCGGCGTGAGCGAGAACGTGTGTATATCATCTCGCGTGGGGTTTGGGGTCGACTGACGTGTTGAACCGCCCCATAGATCATTTCGATCCTCGATATTATCAAACCGCCATCGCTCGAAGCCTTCAAGGAAGTCTATCGTACGTCATGCTTCCCTCGGGGTGTCCGTCCCTCGTGGTGCGCGTCCGCAGTCGTGACTGATGATCGTTGTTTGACAGTGATCCAAGAACTGATGGAAACGGACATGCATCGCGTTATTCGGACGCAAGATCTCTCCGACGACCATGCCCAGTACTTCATCTACCAAACCCTTCGTGCGCTCAAAGCGCTGCATTCTGCCGACGTCATTCACCGCGATCTCAAACCATCGAATCTACTCTTGAACGCCAACTGCGATCTCAAGGTTTGTGACTTTGGTCTCGCGCGGTCTGTCAAGACGGCCGAGCCGTCAGGCACCGAAACGGGATTCATGACGGAATACGTCGCGACGCGGTGGTACCGTGCACCAGAGATCATGCTCACGTTTAAGCAATATACCAAGGCGATCGACGTTTGGTCCGTGGGATGTATATTGGCGGAGATGTTGTCCGGAAAACCGCTCTTCCCCGGGCGGGATTATCATCACCAATTGACGCTCATATTGGACGTGCTCGGGACCCCGACTTTGGACGAGTTTTATGCAATTACGACGCGTCGATCACGTGACTATATCCGCGCGCTGCCGTTCCGGAAACGCCGGCCATTTGCGCAGTTGTTCCCCAACGCGAACCCGTTGGCGGTCGACTTTTTGACAAAGACTTTGGTAGGTTTTTTTCTTTCTTGTTGGATGTGTAGTGGCTGATTTTATTTATCTTGTAGACATTCGATCCAAAGAAACGGATAACTGTCGAGGAGGCACTTGCTCACCCATACCTCGAGGCATATGTAGGTTTCATTCCTTGTTTCGATAGGTCCCGTTGCTTATGTCGTCCTTTAGCATGATCCCGAAGACGAACCTGTCGCTCCCCCTCTCGACCCCGAGTTCTTTGAGTTTGATCGTAAGTACCTGCCCTAGCAAACGCAAACGCAAACCCCACTTCATTTCGTCCATCAGTGCACAAGGACGACATCAGCCGTGAGCAACTCAAGGAACTGTTGTACGAAGAAATCATGTCCTTCCGCCCCGCACCCATCACCTAAACCGGTTTGATGTCTTATTCGAAAGCACCTCACCTGTGGACCTGTACGATCTTGCACGCAACTGTCGAATGTATCGCTGGAAGACGCGTGTATTCCCCTGTCTTGATGTCTAATCGACTCGATCAGAGGTGTTTTGTTGGACTTTTGTCGCGTTCACGCTGTCTTTGTTGGATGCACTTTTTTCCCTTTTTTTGAAAAGCATGGATCACGGGAACGACATTTTTTTTTCTGATTGCTTTCTCTTGTTGTAATCTGGTTATATCTGTGATATGTAAAAGCATGGATTTCTTTAGACGTTTCAACGTCACGCATCCAGGAGTCCAAGCATGAACAGGATTGTTCCCGCGGCACTGGGTGGGGGCGGGGCAGGCGCTCTGTTCCTGTTCCGGTTCTTTTGGGTTTCTCCGCGTCCGCCAAGGGCGTCGTACGTCCCGGCGCTGTCTTGTCTTTGGAGTGACCATCATGATCCACACAACACTATCTTTGTTTTGCGCCCACCGGATTGGCATCCTGACCCCCTCCCAACCAAACAACCACCCAATCACGATCGCCGTCGCTGAACCCATCATCCACCGTGCGACACCCGATAGAGCAACGACCCGACGAGCAGGACGGCGGAGATAGCGGTGGAGGGGTGCGAGGGAGGCTGCGGAGGTGGCGGTTGTGGCGAGGGCAAAGGTGACGAGGAACCCGCGGATGGAGGTCGCTCACTGAGGGGACGTCACTTGCTTGGGCTCGTTGTGTCATCGCCTGGCTTGGTGACGCCGAAGGGGTGCCAGGTCACGACTCCGACTCACGAGGAGGGCTGAGACGGTGGAGTGGAGGCCGTAAAAGGCGAACGCGCGCGCGCGAGGACGATTCAGCTCTAAAAACGATGGACGCGGCACCATGCTGGTCGCGATGGCGTACTCTGCTGCAAACGACGACGGGAGGGCATCGTCGATATTCAAGACGGGGTGCAAGGAGAGTTCTTCAAGTTGTCGGGGGAGAAATTGTGGGTACAGCCTGAGTCGACGCCCTTCCCATACCTTGGGATGATGGCGTTTGCGAGGCCACCCAAGGAAATGAAAGGCACGATTGCATGATTATTCCAACGTCCGGCGCGCTAAAGTTGGAACGAACCTACACTCAGATACTTACGCAAGGTATGTAAACCGTATACGACTGCACGAACTTCCACTGAAAGAGCATGTGGGCCAATCCTATTATCCCTCGTCTATCCCTCTCGCACTGCCCGTATCATTAATGTCCCAGGACTGCCAGTAATCGTGCGTTCACAGAGGAGTGGTTCCGATAACCAATTCACCGACGTTCGACGGAGGGGGTAGGGCCGCCCTCGGCGCGCAGTGCGGCGATTCTAGGCCATCGTTATCCGAGAAGGGTGGTCGCAGGCCCATCATCTTTATTCCTGGCGCATTGCGCAACCCCAGACCTGTCAAAGTCATCCTCGTTCCTTCATTTCACTTTCGGCTTGTACCCTTCATCCCTAGTCTGAATGGCGCCCACAGACGGTCTCCTGACCCCGCCGTAACTACGACCTCACCAGTGCAGTGCCTCAGTCTCCGCGGAATCGTGGACGGTCCCCCGTGTATAAACCACAAGAACCAGCAGAACTCGACGAACTAGCCAAATCCAACTTTCGTGCACCGCGTTAGGGTACGGTCTTAACCCAGCTCGGTACAAGTCTCCGTATCGTGAACGACCGCCCATGTACTGGTAGAAGCTCCCGAATCAGAAAACGAGCGACTTCTTACCCACACCCCATTGAATGCCAGGAAGACTCCCTCATTCGGTCTGCGGGTTCTAGAGGAGTATAAATGCTGTCCTTTCTTCAGCTTGGATCACTCATCACACCCATCCGCACTCAACAATGTCCAAATTAACCCCCGGCAAGTACCTCATCATCAACAGGGTTAACTCCCTCTCTGGGAAAGACCTCGCTGTCAATTTTGACGGCGAGAACACCGTCGTGACCGTCGTCGACCAGGATCTCCAGCATTTACCCACTCAAGTGGTCCGTCCATCGTTTGACCTTGACATCCACGATCGAGATCCTGATCGCCCCACACAGTGGATCATCAAGGACTACAGAGACGGGAAGACGCAAACCATCTCTCCCCAGAACCGCCCCGACCTCCAGATCGGACTTCCAGGGAATATTGTCAAAATCGTCCCTGGTGAAAACTCGCATTGGGCCATCAAGGAAAGCGGGGGCGTCACCACGTTCGTCATCTTTGTTTCACCTTCCCGGTTTCGTATATTAAATACCTCGATTGGTCTTCAGCGTTCAAGACTCCGCCCTCAAGGGCTTTTGGACGCTCAAGCATGCGACCAACAAAGAGCAAGTCACTTGGGAACCTGGCACTGGCAGCGAGAAGCAGAACTGGCTGTTCATTCCTGCCTGAACCACCAAGAGAAATGTCTCGGATTGTACACCTACTGAGTCCCGAACGTGTTCAAGATGCTGGAGAATGTACTGATACTGTGATACGATGCCGATTCTGAATGTATATTGTGTTTGTTGACAGCATGATCAAGTGATTGATCCTATCTAGTGGATTAGTAATCCCTGGCAAGTTGGTCTACAGGGAGTCGTGGCGTCCTCCCAAACTTCGTTTGTCTGCCGGTCCAGCGCCACCTGGCATGAAACATTGCAGAGTACTCGCGATGTTCACGTGTCGCTTCGGTACATTCCACTGGTGTGTGATCGATTCAGAGGTGCAACGCAGACTCTTCGCACACGTCATCCGACACTTGGGCGATGATCCGTGTAGCCTCTCTTCCATTCACTAGGTCCATACTCTTGATCGGAGTTCAATTGCGCGGTGTTCTTCAGCCCACCTCGGTCTACGAGTCCGCATCAGCTCCTATGACTCAACTTGTACTTGATATTTCCTGTTTCGCCAACCCCCCCCTCCGAGTCGTCACTTTTAATCTTGTACTGATCTCAGGTCGATGTCCGAATTCCTTGTGCTTCTCGATCGAACCCGGAAGAAATGTGAGTGAGTGATAGCTACATATCTACGGTTTTGACGGTTCTGTGGGGGCCTCCATGGGAGACAGCTTTGCCAAACTTGAATACACGTCTCCTCAAAAATGACATTCACGCGATCTGATCATCAAGCGGAAGTTCCTTGTTCACTCCGAATAGCGCTGTGTTTGAATTGGCGTCTCTCGGTCGATAGCCATCGAGTGGTATTGTTATACAGACCTGAGCGTATGCCGGCGCGGAGGAGTGTCGGACAATCAGCAAGCCTGAGGACGGGCGGCACGAAGTACCAAGTTGAACCCGAGGTATGAAGGTGAGAAGTAGTTATGGAGGAGAATACAATCTGGTGGGGACCAAGGTTGGTCTTACGCACCGGGGACCGCATAGATGTCTTGCCGAAAGTTCCGTAGGGGCTATAGTGCGAACAGAGACCTGCCCTGTTATGATATGCCGAGTGCACTGGTGACACAACGGCGATGACTGGAATGCACAATATCGGTCCTCGTGCTTCCGGCCTGCACAAGGGGTAATGGAAGGCTCTGTAGAGCACACACCTTAAATACGAAAGGGGATATTCAAAGGTAATATCCTCCAGAGGAAATTGCTAGAACGTGGAGTCGAATCTGGCCGAAAGCCCCGAAACCTGCCTTGCGTCCGCCATCGCGTCATAACCCAATCCAAAGGCCGAGTGTCGTACGATGAACTCGAGGTGGCGTGAACCCTGCGCTCCAGACTTGAGAGTGTTGTCGTACACATACCGGGAAGGCGCCTTGCGAGTGCGACGTCTTGCTCGGGCTCGTTGTTTCATCGCCTGGTATGGTGACGCTGAGGAAGCGTCGGGTCACGAGGAGAGCTGAGATGACCTCGGCGGCGGACTGGAGGCCGTAAAAGAGGAGCGCGCGTGAGGACGATTCGCCCTTGGCGGTGTTGTAGTCTTGTAGAACACGCTGAGGAGGCTGATCGCGACGGGGTACTGCTGCAAACGGCGGCGGAAGGGCATCGTCGATATTCAAGACGGGGTAGGAGGGCTCTTGTCGGTGGAGAAATTGTGGATACAGTCGACGCCCTTGTAAGCCGTACCTCGGGGTAATGGCGTTTGCGAGGCCACCCAAGGACATGAAAAGCAGATTGCATGACTATTCACTGGCAGATACAGACGTCGGCGGCTGCCGCGATAAACCTACATTCGGATACTTCTGCAAGGTCATGGTACGTAACCGTATACGACTGCACGAAATTCCACTCCAACCCTTTTCAAAGCTTGCATCTCATCATCCTTCATCTATCCCTCTCGCTCTGCCCGTATCACTAATCTGCTCGGGCTACCAGTAATCGTGCGTTCACAGAGGAGGGGTTCCGATAGGCAATTCACTGGCGTCACTCAGACTCACTGCCAGAACCTCCACGCTCTGGGTCGACAGACGGGGTAAGACAGCCCTAGGCGCGCACTGTGGCAACTCCAGGCCGTCATTTTCCAGGAAGGGAGGTCGCAGGCATCATCTTTTATGCCTGGCGCAGTGTCGCAAGCCCACTTGTCAAAGTCGTCCCGATCCTTCGTTTCACTTCCGGCTTATACCCTTGATCCCTAGTCTGAACGGCGCCCCCAGACAATCTCCGTGGCCCCGCAGTAACCGAGGCGCCGCGCTTGGATCCAAGTTGCACGTTAGCGCATCCAAATCATGCCATGGCCCGTTATGAATGCCATAATCAAGACCTCACCAATGCGGTGCACGAACTTGCCTCAGTCTCCGCGGAATTGTGGACTAAAACACAAGAACCAGCAGAACTCGACGGGCTAGTCCACTTTCGTGCGCCTCGTTAACGTACGGTCTTAACCCAACTCGGTATAAGTCTCCGTGTCGTGAACGACCGCCCATGTACTCTTACATATCCAGTGGAAGTCTCCGAATCAGAAAGTGAGCGACTTCTTACCTACATCCCATTGAATTCCAGGAAGACTTCCTCATTCGGTCTGCGGGTTCTAGAGGAGTACAAAAGTTGTCCGTTCTTCAGGATCACTCATCGCGCCTATCCACACTCAACAATGTCCAAATTAACCCCCGGCAAGTACATCATCATCAACAGGGTGAACTCCCTCACTGGGAAAGACCTCGCTGTCAATTTTGACGGCGAGAACACTGTCGTGACCGTCGTCGACCAGGATCTCCAGAATTTACCCACTCAAGTGGTCCGTCCATCATTTGACCCTGGCATCCACGATTGAGATCCTGATCGCCACACACAGTGGATCGTCAAGGACTACAAAGGCGGGAATACGCAAACCATCTCTCCCCAGAACCGCCCCGACCTCCAGATCGGACTTCCAAACAATATTGTCAAAATCGTCTCTGGTGAAAATTCTCATTGGTTCATCCAGGAAAGCGGGGGCGTCACCACGTTCGTCATCTTTGTTTCACCTTCCCGGTTTCGTATATCAAATACCTCGATCGGTCTTCAGCGTTCAAAGCGCCGGCCTCAAGGGCTTTTGGGGCCTCAAGCATGCGAGCAACAAAGAGCAAGTCACTTTCGAAGCTGGCACTGGCGGAGAGAAGCAGAACTGGTTGTTCATTCCTGCCTGAACCACCGAGAGAAAAGCCTCGGATTGTACACCTACTAGTCCCGAACATGTTCAAGACGATGAAGACTATTCTGATACTGTGATGTGATGTTGATTCTGAATGTATATCGTGTGTTTGTTGACAGCACGAGCGACCGCTCCCATCTAGTGGCTTAGTAGCCCCTTCGAAGTTGGTCTACTGTAAGGGCGCCATAGTCTAACTTCGGGTTGTCTGCTGGTCCAGAGTCACTGGCAGTTCAAACATGAAATTTTGAAACATTGCACGATGTTTCTGACGGTTCTCACAATGTTCACGCGTCGCTTGCTCTCAGGTCGATCTTCGAATTACTTGTGCTTCTCGATCGAACCCGGAAAAATAAATGCGAGCGAGTGATAGCCATCTACGGTTTTGATGGTTCTGTGGGAGCCTCCATGGGAGACAGCCGTGCCAAACTTGAACGCACGTCTCGTCAAAGTGACGTTCACGCGATCTGATCATCAAACAGAAGCTCCCTGTCCACTCCCAATAGCGCTGTGTTTGAATCGGCGTCTCTCGGTCGATAACCATCGAGTGGTATTGTTATACAGAGTTGCGTGTATGCCGGCGCTGAGGAGTGTCAGTGTCGGACGATCAGCATGCTTGGGGACGGCCGGCACGAGGTTCCAAGTTGAACCCGAGGTATGAAGGTGAGAAGTAGACACGGAGGAGAATACAATGGTGGTGACCAAGGTTGGGGTTACGCACCGGGGACCGCATACACAGTCGTCCTTTCGATAGAGCCCGAAACGTACATAGGGACTCTAGTGCAAACAGTGGCTTGCCTTTTTTATGATATGTCGAGTGTTGGATAAAAACTTGCTGGGTTATCAAGCCTCCACAACGGCGATAGCTGGAATGCACGATATCGGTCCCCGTGCTTCCGGCCTGCGCAAGAGGTAATGGAAGGCTCTGTTGAGCACATACCTTGAATACGAAAAGGGTTTTTCAAAGGCAATATCCTCCAGACGAAATTGCTAGGACATGAAGTTGAATCTGGCCGAAAGCCACGAAACCTGCCTTGCGTTCACCATCGCGTCGTCACCCGATACCAAAGGTCGAGTGCCGTACGATGAATTCGAGGTAGCGTGAATCCCACGCTCCAGATTTGAGAGTGTTCGCATACATATACTGGGAGGGTGACTTGCGAGTGCGCGGCAGCCAACTTTCGAGCGCTAGTATATGCGTCTCCACGACGGAAGCTGCGTTGCGTGGCCCTGCCTGCGCATATATAAAGTTGGAACTGAGGAAAGCGCAAACTACCGATGAAACAAATTGATCGTATGAGAGTCGAAGGACAATGTATGCACCATGATCTTGGGGTAGACCATCACAATTCACCCAGGCGGGACCGCCGGTCACGGTCATCGGGAGCTCCGTCGTGTGGGGTGGAAGGGATTCGGAGCATGGGGCGCTTCCGACGGGACTCAAGCACGTCGATATTGAATACGGGGTACGAGCCTGAGGAGGATTCCTGTCTGGGCAGAAATTGTGGGTACAGTCGTCGGACTCCCTTGCAGCCCAGGCCTTGGGATGATGGCGGAGATGAAAAGCGACTACTTTAACGCGCCACCGCGACAAAGAATGAATGTGCATAACTATATGACTGCACCGAATTCCACTGAAAGAACATGTGGATCAGCCCTTCGCACCGCATTATCCCTCGTCCATCCCTCTCGCTCTGCCCGTATCATTAATGTGCCAGGGCCGCCAATAATCGTGCATTCACGGAGGGGTTCCGATGTCCAATTCACCAGCGTCACTGCCAGTGGCCCCCACGCTCTGGGTCGACAGACGGGGTTAGGTAGTCCTCGGCGCGCACTGCGTTGAGTCCCGGCCGTCGATATCCGGGAAGGAAGGTCGCAGGCATCATCTTTTGTGCCTGGCGCACTGCGCCTGAAGTCCAGACTTGCCAAAGTCATCCCGGTTCCTTCATTTCTCTTTCGGCTTATACCCTTGATCCATAGTCTGAACGGCGCCCACAGATAATCTCCGTGACCCCGCCATAACTGAGGCGCTGTATCTTCAATTCGGGTTACACGTTCGTGGATCCAAATTATGGGCCTGTTATGAATGCCACGATCAACACCTCGTTAGGGTACTAACTGCCTAAGTCTCCGTGGAATCGCGGACGGCCGCCCATGTGCGAGACCCAGGAACCAGACGAACTAGTCAAATTCAACTTTCGTGCACCTCGTTAGGGTACGGTCTTAATTCAACTTGGTATAAGTCTCCATCTCGTGAACGACCGCCCATGTACTTATATACATATCCAGTGGAAGTTTCCGAATCAGAACACGAGCGGCCTCCATTGAATTCCAGGAAGACTACATTTGGTCTGCGGGTTCTAGAGGAGTATAAAAGCTGTCCTTTCTTTAGCTTGGATCACTGGCACTCATCACACCCATCCGTACTCAACAATGTCCAAATTGACCCCCGGAAAGTATCTCATCATCAACAGGGTTAACTCCCTCGCTGGGAAAGACCTCGCTGTCAATTTTGACGGCGAGAACGCTGTCCTGACCGTTGTCGACCAGGATCTGCAGCATTTACCCACTCAAGTGGTCCGTCCATCCGAGTCGTTTGGCCATGACAAGCATAATTGAGATCCTGATCGCTCCATATAGTGGATCATCGACGACTACACTGACGGGAAGACGCAAACCATCTCTCCCCAGAACCGCCCCGACCTCCAGGTCGGACTTGTTGGGAGTGTGATCAAAATCGTCACTGGAAAACACTCTTTTTGGTACATCAAGGAAAGCGGGGGCGTCACCACGTTCGTCATCTTCGTTTCACCTTCCCGGTTTCGTATATTAAATACCTCGATTGGTCTTCAGCGTTCAAGACTCCGCCCTCAAGGGCTTTTGGGGCCTCAAGCATGCGAGCAACAAAGAGCAAGTCACTTTCGAAGCAGGCACTGGCAGCGAGAAGCAGCACTGGCTGTTCATTCGTGCCTGAACTACCGAGGGAAATGTCTCGGAATGTACACCTACTGAGTCCCAAACGTGTTCAAGTTGCTGAAGAATGTACGATACTGTGATACGATGTTGATTCTGAATGTATATCGTGTATTGACAGCATGAGTGATTGATAGTGGTTTAGTAACTGGCGAGTTGGTCTACAGGGAGATGCGGCGACCTCCCTAACTTCAGTTGTCTACTGGTCCAGTGTCACTGGCATGAAACACTGCAAGATCATTCCGATGGTACTCACAATGTTCGTGTGTCGCCTCCGTACATTTACTAGTATGTGACCGATTCACGCGACACTTGGGCGATGGTCAGCGTAGGCCTTTCTTCCGCTCAGAGTCCAATGACTTTCTTTAGTCCACCATGTGGCCCTCTACGAGTCCGCGCCAGCTCCTAGTTTCGCCAATCCACAAGCCCCCCTCGTCACTTTTAATCTCTATTGATCAGGTCGATCTCTGGTGCTTCTCGATCGAATCTATGAGGCAGAAGAAAGCAGAGTGAGTGATACCTACCCACGGTTTTGATGTGCTTTCATGGTGGATAGTTTTGGACGTCTCGAGCGACATGGGCCATTCACGCGATCTGACCATCAAGCAGAAGAAACCAGCCAAGTTCCTTGTCCGGAAACTTTCAACGGGCGTTTCTGTTGCGAGGCACGCACAAGGGGTGGGCCCACCGACCTAGGGACGAACCTGAACGAAGTTGACCCAGGGTGAAGCTAGTGTCTGAAAAGGTGGTTCTCGTGGACTTTGGCAACGATCGTCTGTCATGCACAAAACCAGAAGCACCTTGATAAAGCTCAAGGTGACGAATGCGGCGATATTTTGTGCCAGTTGGGATTGCAACACGCGAGTACTTAGGACTCCCAATAGCGCTGTGTTTGTATTGTTGTACGAGTTGAGTGTATGCCGGCCCAGACAAGGACGATCAGCACGACGTACCAAATTAAACCCAACGTATGAAGGAGAAAAGTAGATGTGGAGGAGAATACAATCTGGTGGGCACCGGATACACAGGTATGTCCCATCGATAGAGCCCGAAACTTACATAGGGGCTCTAGTACGAACGGCATGAGTGACTTGCCTTTCTATCATATGTCGAGGCACTGGTGGTAATATGGGTGTCAAGCCTCCCCAACGGTGGTGGCTGGAATCCAAGATATCGGCCCTCGTACTTCCGGTCTGCACATGAGGTAAGCTCTGTGTGGAGTACATACCTTGAATATGAAAAGGAATGCAAAAGCACCTTCCAGACGAACTATTGCTACAACGTAGTGAGGTGGAATCTGGTCGAATGTCCCGAAACCTGCCTTGCGTTCACCATCGCGTCACGATCCAGAGGCTGAGTGCCGTACGATGAATCCAAGGAAACATGAGCCCTGCGCTCCAGACTCGAGAGCGTTCGCGTATACTGGGAAGGCACCTCACGAGATTAACTTTCAAGGGCTATATGCGCCCCCACGACGTAAGCTTCGTTGTGTGATCCCGCCCGCGCATATATAAAGTAGGAACTGGGGCAAGAGCGAACCAGCGATGAAAACGAACCGATCGTATGAGAGTCGAAGTTGCCTTTGCCTTTGGAGGGCAATGTATGCGCGGTGAGCTTGGAGTAGACCATCACAATTCGCCCAGGCTTGAAATTGGAAAGCGGGACCGGTCACGATCCTCGGGAGTTCCATCGTGGGGTGGAAGAGAATTCAGAGTGGCGCTTCCGGGGCATTACACAAGTTCGATCGTTGGTCTCCGATTCCGAGTAGCTCCCTGACTAAGAACCGAACGTGGTGCGTTTGCACGAGAACAATCATATCTCATGTTTTGAGAGTCGTCGCGCATTTTTCTGGTCTTCATAATGTGGGCAGAGAGTCCGCCAGAACAGCCTGCAGGCCTCTTACAAAGGGGAACAGACAAAGTCAAATTTTACAAACAGTACACGGTGACCGGATATGATGGTGGGAAGTCTGGGATGGACTGTGCGATCGAAGGGGAACTAACTGACAAAGAAAAATAACCACGAGTGATGAGAAAGTGAGCTACATTTACAGGTTGGATGCCTTTGGGGGATATTGGTACCGTCACTCGGGTTCAGTCGAGGGAGACCAGCGGGAGGAAGTAGCGAGTCGGAGAGGCTTGCCGCCTACTTGCCGCCTCCGAACCATTTCCATTCCCGATAGTTCCTAAAGCTGAGTTCAACGTGGATGTTATAGTCAGCGGACAAAGCACCCTCGTCGAAGGGCGTTCCACTTGGAAGGTTGCGCAACCTCAAAATCCAAATAAGACCCATGGCAACAAAAACGGATAAACCTTGACTTACCATTTCTTCTCCGTCTCCTCATCCCTCTGAACCCATCTACCTGTTTTATCATCTAGCGTCGGGTTAGGAACTTGCACTCTCGAGGTAGGATCCGGGCTGAGCTGAGCTGTCGCATGGCAGGATGTACAGGTCCCCATGAAGTCATCAGCCAGACTGATAAAATCTGGTCAACATTGTCCCACAATGTGGCGCAAGTCAAAGACGCACCCGTCTAGGCGATCGTGCCAACCAAACCACGGCCTGTTTCCTTTGCCCACCTTGCCTCCAAGCTCCTTGAGCAAAGCAATCGCGTCAGGGTTTATCCACAATTCCGTGGGCCGCGCTCCCGTGTCATATTCTTTCTGAAGGACGTCGGGGTTGTTGCCGTACTGAAGCCCGATCGGAAAGACTTTGTCCCAGGGCTTATGAGTGAGTCCCAAGAGCCTTGGATTTCAGCAGGGTCATAGATATACAAACAGATTATCGCTTACATTATGAATAGGCAGCCTGCCATCGCACGCATAGGTGCCGAACACCCAGCCGGTAGGGGAACGCGGGTCGCGTGTAGCGAAGTCAACCTGGACGAGACGAAGACGAGTGGATATACCCTCGCCACCGGGCCGCAGGGGGGCCTTAGCGTCATCTGGGTACTTTGGGAGCTCGCCGATGCAAGCATCGGCTGCAGGGGATCCCTTCGCAAGACGGAAGTCCTCGTCATTGAGATCGCACCAGATGTTCTCGCAGATTACGGATCCAACAGGGAAA
>JBBPRK010000669.1:0-19114 GCA_038093075.1 Boletus patriciae
ATATGAGACCCGATTTCCTTTTGTTGCCGATCGAAGCGTTCACAGATGACTTCACGACCGTCGATCCGAAGTACGTCAACTTTACAGCTTCGCGCCTCGTCGGGGAGTCGAAGAACAAGGACCTAGCTGCGGGTGTCGAACAGATGCAACGGTACGCACGAGGGTTGAAACGGGCGCAGCCATGGGTTCATTATGTCCTCGGAATGACGATCACAAAAGACAAGGCGGTGTTCTTGCGTGGAGAGGGTAGCGGCACAGAACGTCTGGAGCTGATGTTGACGGATGGTCGTGGTTGCACCGAGTTCATCCGGATCCTGCTTGGCCTCGCACTGGCGGACAGTGTGGACTTAGGGCATAATCCAGACGTGGAGCTGGAACGGAAAGAACAAGCTTGCACTGTCAAAAATGTTACTCGGCGGGCTAGGAGAGATCAAGTGTTCTCCGTCCCAAATCCCCATTCACGAGCGGCAATGCCTCAATCCAAATCTGCCGCTCGCCACCGGAGTGATACAGCTGCCTTCCGCCGACAGGAAATCCCCTCTTCTTCCACCAAGAGGGTTCTCTCCGAAATCACAGATGACGACGACGACGGGACGCGATCGAAGAAACGCAAGACTGACAAGAGCGCCGCCGACACCGTAAATCGTTTCGTCTTCTTCCCGCTCGCTGTTTATGGTTACAAATGCCTGGGGATCTTGTTCACGGCCAGCTCAATTCGTGGAAGAGGAACGACGGTATTCTGTGTCGTGGATCTCCAGGACAAAAACAAGTTGCTGGCGTTGAAAATGGCGTGGCAAGATCTCGCCCGGGTGGCGGAACAGGATGCAATCATGGGACACCTGAGGGACCAAGGACCTCAACCTCACCCTAACGTGATTGTCCCACTCGTGTATGTATTACCTATGTTGTTCACGGAACGGTCTTGGCACGTGTTTAGGACGTTCAAGGCAGAGAGTAATGGCAAGACGTGCACGACGCTCGGTGCAATCAGGGGATTTCTTGATGACCAGATCGAGAAACTGAATATTGAGAACCGTGTGCTGACCATTTCTGTCTCGGAGTTGAAGCGACCGGTGAAGTACTTCTGGGGCGTGCATGACTTTGTACGAGGATTACGCGGTGCACTGTTGGGTACGTTTCCTTCTTGCGTCGTCATGATTGAGATGGTATGTTGATATGACGGCATGTCAGGACATGAATATCTCACGACGATCGGTATTTTGCACCGCGACATCAGCGAGAATAACATCGTTCTCGGTCTTCGTCCTGGAGACGAGAGAGGGTATCTAATCGACCTCGACATGGCCATTTTGCAAAAAGCTGAAGAGCCGACGCCACCGGTACCAATCACATCTGTCAATCCATTCCTTGGGCGCATCGCCCAGAAGTCTTTTACTCCTTCCCAATCCGATAGCAACAAACCTATGAAAGCGCTCCGAACTGTACGCGCTCTAGTAACCTCCTGTCACTGTTGACTAACTAGTATACCAGGGAACATTCCCTTACATCTCCTACAACGTACTTTGGGGGGGCAGGCATACGCAATTCGATGATGTAGAGTCTTTCCTCTACGTGCTTCTGCTGTTCTTTTTCTCCTACGCAGGGCCACTTTCTGATTCGGAGTTGCGCGAGGCGGACGAAGCTGGGTTTGTTCAGTCCATTGGATCTGGTCGTTCCTCCCATATGAGAAATTGGCCCAAGGAGTATGCTAATTGGGCGGATGGACAACCGCGGGAAATTGGGAGTCAAAAACACGCCGGTATTGCAACTCTCGATGGCGTAACGCGAATCATTGAAGGCGCTGAATTCGTGGAATGTCTGGAAAAAAATTGGCCAGAGGAATTGCATCACCCGATCACCCGTCTGATCGAGGATTCTTTCGGAACATTCTTCAGTAGCACGCTACGTACAGTTTTCAGGGGATCACGCACAGAAGTCTCACATGCCGAGTTCATCAACACGCTGGAAACGTGGTTGGACGAGTACTCTGATCTGGAAGACAAGTTTTCGAATTGTCCCTTCAAGCAGGGTGTGTTTAGGCTTTCCTTTCTCAGGGATTAACTTTGCTTACCATGTTTCGTTTTTGCTTTTTCTCAGAGTCGTGATATATTTCAGGATGGATAGGCGCTGTCTTCAAATGGCGTCTCTGATATACCATGCATCGACATCTTCTAGTATCCTTTCATTGATACCTGTTCCATTGTAGAGAGAATGATTCGTTCTTTGTCTCGTAAAGTGGGTAGGAGCACACAATCGCCGCCGAAAGAGGACAGTAGGCTGTATCCTGAGATTTACACTTCAGACGGTAACATCGCTGTTCTCCCGTCCCGTGCTGCAGGTACGTGCCGCAAGGACAATAAACCCCGTAGACGTTTACATCCGACTGGTCCACCTCATATTTCGACCCTTGCCTGTTCGCGCGACCGGGCTTGGCCTCAGAAGATGATGGCCCATGTACAACGTATCTGTGACTGTCGGCATAATTTTCTTTCGAAGCCGCATCTGTCAGTGCAGACCTTGAATTCGCAAACTCCTAGAAGCGGAGCGCGAGATCCAGAGTATGCGGAACGAGCGTGACATCCCACGAAGCCGATGCAGTCTTGGTTCGCGATGAGCGATGGACCTAGGTACCTCGTCTCGCAGCTGGTATGCAATTTTGGGGATTCAATGAAGCGGTCGGGACGCTGTGGGGGGTAGACGATTTTTGCGCACCCGGTTTTACATACATTGTTGTGTTCAAATAGTACCCAGACATCCCAATATCACCAAAAGATGGCCACGCCGACACCTCACGCCCTCGACCCCACAAACTCCCTCCAGCTCTTCACCTCGCTTGGCACGTTCCCCTCCTGGTAGCCCAACAACCCCTTCCCATCCACGCCCATCTTCCGCCTCAACGCCTCCACCCACAACGCCGCACACTTGGCATTGTTCAACAACGGCAACCCGAAATCCACCGCGTTTCGACGCGCAACGTAGTCCTCGTCTTCCCGTCCCTTGCCGCGAGCCTGAGCGAGGTTGATCACGGATTGGATCTCGTACTCGTCAAAGACCTCGCGGAGACGACGTTTGTCGGACGTGGGGAAGAAGATACGTTTGCAGGTGACGTGGGGAATGGCTGTCAAGGCAGCCTCGACCGTGGGCGAGGAGACGTAGAGCTTGAAACCGAGCGAGTGGAGCGTTTTGGCGATGAAAGGAAGCTCGGGTGTGTTGGGCGAGCCACCAATGAGGACACCAGAACGCGGGCGGGGAGGTTTGAAGCCCGTCGTAGAGAGTAGTGACGCCCAATATGCTTCGTAAACGTCGGAACCAAAGGAAGCGACTTCACCCGTGCTTGCCATTTCTACGGTAACATTGTCAGTCAACAGAACACGAAAAAAAGGACAAGGAAAGGCCACGTACCGACGCCGAGGAAAGGATCGGCACCACCCAGTCGTGTCCAAGAGAACTGGGCAACCTTGATACTCGTGTAGTCTCGCTTTTCCTTCATCAAATCAATGGGCTCGGGTACATTGACGCCGGTGATCGCAGCCGCGGCCGTCTCGATAAAGTTGTGTCCCAACACCTTGGAGACGAAGGGGAACGAACGCGATGCACGCAGGTTGCATTCGATGACCTTGAGCTCGTCCTCCTCACCAATTTTGGAGGCGGGCTTCTTGATCACCTGCATGTTGTAAGGTCCTGAGATCTCGAATGCTTGAGCAACTCGCGACGCAATATCCTTCAACCTGTCAAGGTCGCGCTCGCTCAACGTGTAAGGAGGAAGCACAAGGGTGGCATCCCCGGAATGGACACCGGCGTTCTCGACGTGTTCACTGACAGCATGCACGAGAAGCTGGCCCTTGTAAGCGACGGCATCAACGTCGATTTCCTCGGCGTTCGAGATGAATTTTGTGAGGACAACGGGATGAAGAGGAGAAACCGAGGACGCTGCGGTGAGGGTGTGGGAAAGCGTGGATTCTTCGTGCACGATTTTCATCGCGGCTCCAGAAAGAACGTACGAAGGCCGCACAAGGACCGGGTAACTGTGAACGTGCGTCAGAACTCTGCCTTAGCAATAACGACTTGCTGTATACTAACCTGACACGGTTTGCAAATTCTTTGGCAGCTTCCAACGATGTGACCTCGACCCACTCGGGTTGATCGACACCGATAGAATCAAGAACGCTTGAGAATTTGTGACGATCCTCTGCGTTGTCAATCTGCGAGGGATCCGTACCGAGAACATTGACACCGCTCTCCTTGAGCCGAAGTGCGATGTTTTGTGGGAGCTGACCTGTTAGATTGGGACGTTCAATTGGTATTGCACCGACAATACAAGAAATGACTGACCTCCGACACTGACAATAACACCCCTCGCGCCCTCCAACTCGTAGATATCCATCACGCGCTCCCAACCCAACTCCTCAAAGTACAACCTGTCCGCCTCGTCAAAGTCCGTGCTGACCGTCTCGGGGTTGTAGTTGACCATGATCGTCTTCCCGCCAACGCTCTTGCCGTCCTCGCCCACAGTATCGCCCATCTCTCGCAACTTGCGCGCGCAGGTAACGGCGCACCAGTCGAACTCGACACTGCTTCCGATACGGTAGACACCACTGCCAAGTACCATAGTACCGTGATCATCAAAAGTGACGTCATGTGCGGATGCGTTGTATGTTGTGTAGAGATAGTTGGTGTGGGCAGGATACTCGGCTGCCAACGTGTCGATCCGTTTCACGAAAGGAGTGATCGGCGGGTTCTGTGATTTACGGAAGTTGCGTACTTCGCCTTCCGTGGTTTTGAGGAGCGATGAGATCTGGGAGTCGGAGAATCCTTGTCGCTTTGCAGTTGCCATGAGGGAGGGAGGAACATCCGAGAGGTTGCCGAGGGAGGTGAGGGCCCGAGACGTGTTCACGATGTTTTCGATCTTGTATAGGAACCACTGGAAGGGAAACGACCATTAACACGTGGTAACAAGGAGTGATGTGTATCACATACCTTGTCGATCTTTGTCAAGTCGTGAATCCCTTGTACGTTGTACTTCTCATTGTACATTGCGTATGCGATCGCGAAAAGCCGCATGTCCGTGGGGCGCTGAAGCGCTCGCTCCAACTCGCCTGCCTCCTCTAGTTTTTTCAACCCACCGACCACTTCGAACCCTTGCCATCTGGGGTCAACCATACGAATGGCTTTTTGTAAGCTCTCTTCGAACGTCCTGCCGATGGCCATGACTTCGCCAACACTCTTCATAGCGCTACCAACTTCACGGTTGACCTCAGTACTGAATTTGGCGAGATCCCATTTAGGAATCTTGGTCACGATGTAGTCGAGAGACGGTTCGAAGCACGCAGTGGTGGTTTTCGTGACGGCGTTAGGCAACTCGGGAAGGGTGTGTCCCAGGGCAATCTTGGCGGCCGTGTAGGCGAGAGGGTATCCCGTTGCTTTGGACGCCAAAGCGGATGAACGACTCAGTCTGCAAAGGTACATGAGCACCCATCCATTACTCATACGCACACTCGTACCGTGCATTGACTTCGATAACGCAATATTCTCTCGACTCGGGATTGAGGGCGTACTGGATATTGCACTCCCCGACGACGCCAAGATGCCGGATCACCTTGATCGCGGCGCTCCGCAACATGTGGTACTCGTCGTCATTCAAGGTCTGACTGGGGGCGACGACGATCGAGTCACCCGTATGGGTTCCCAAGGGATCGAAGTTTTCCATATTGCAACAGATGATGGTATTGTCGGCAGCATCACGAACGACTTCGTATTCGAGTTCTTTCCAGCCTTTCATACTGCGTTCGATAAGGACTTGAGGAGAAAGCGAAAGGGATTTGGCGGAGAGATCTCGGAGCTCCACGGGGTTGTTGGCGAAGCCAGAACCCAGGCCACCCAGAGTGAAAGCGGATCGAAGGATGACAGGGTAACCAATCACCTCCGCAGCTTCGAGGGCTGCATCGACGGTGGAGACAGCAGTCGACTGAGCGACTGGTATGTCGATTTCTGACCAGTAGTCGCGTAAGGACCCTGTCACAATCGGGAGGAAGGGAGTACAAACCTTTGAGAGCTTGTACGAAGAGGTCACGATCTTCGGAAACCTCGAGCGTTTTGATGGGTGTTCCGAGGACTCTGACACCGAGGCGGTCAAGGATACCCATCTTGTCAAGGGCGATGCCAACGTTCAGAGCGCTCTGACCCCCGAAAGTGAGTAAAATGCCATCCGGGCGTTCCTTTTCCAAAACGTATGCAACATAATCTGCTGTGATGGGTAGGAAGTAGACTTCCGAGGCCAGCTGGTGACTCGTCTGCCACGTGGCTATGTTTGGATTGATCAATACGGCTTCGACGCCTTCTTCGCGGAGAGCTTTCATGGCTTGTGAACCAGAGTAATCGAACTCGCCAGCCTGGCCGATAGAAAGTCCACCGCTACCTACAACGACGACTTTTTTAACCTTTGGACGGTCGAGTTGTGGAAGGACTTTGGCGGATAGTTTTCGGGCAAGCTCTGAAGGTGAGTTGAGGACGTGTTCGCCATCTTTTGGTTTGTATGAGCCGACAGCTGGTGCAGCGATCGCACGCAGAGGATTGGTGGGCGCGATACGGGAGCGGAGCTGTGTAGTGGAGAAAAGACGGGTGGAGGGGTGACGGACACGGGCAAGGTTGTTCAGAGAGGGCAGTACGCGCGCTGTGGTCGGAATTCGGGATACAGTTGTGGTGAGCATGGTCAATGGCCCTCGGAAGGGTTATTTTCAATAAGGGAGGAGGGAGAAGACGAGATCGCTGAGGTAACTACAATGAAATCATCAACGGCGGCAAGAAGAGAAAGAAAGAAAGGACTGACTCGTCGCGCGTGTTTTGTGTGAAAATCATACACGGGCCAGCCCAAACGCTGGTCGATTGAAGAGATGTAACGGATGAGGCGCAAAGTTGATTGGTTTTTTATAGTTTCGCCGTCCTAAGGACGCGATGCGCCTTCCCACTCTTCTTGACTCAGCTCGCTGTTTAGGTACATACGTAAGCTGGATCTAGCGCAACCTCCTCCTACGTACATACTTCTGCATCGTCCCACAGATCTGGGAAAACTGAAGAACGGACGGTCGTTCTAAACGAGGATCATCGAAAGGGCCAGCATTTAAATTCATACATACATTATCACCCGTATGGCGATCGCAAAAACTTGTGACTGCGTGATCATGCAATGATCTAATGCCAACATTTTGGGCGAACGCATAGTAGTAGATGATTATTTTTACATGGAGATCCCAAAATCCAGTCCGTGTTCCTCTAAAAGACAAGGAAGTATTTGATAAGTGAAAAACATCCTTTTCCTAAACCGCAAACCCACCTTCAATAGTTTCGATGTTTCTTCAATCGTGAACCTTCTTCACTGTCATCCTCCTCGATCTCGGAGCGGTGCCTCTTCTCGACTGGCTCCTGGTAAGGAATAGCTGGAGCACTATCACGGGAAGAGGAGTTGGAAGTCGCGGACACGGCGTCATCCGAGCTAACGTCGTAGTGGGAAGCTGTGGTTGAGGGTACTGCATCCGAGGCGACGTCATGACAAGCACGATCGTCGACTTGGAACGTGCGCTCTTCGTATTGCAGCTCGACGAAAGGATTTTGGCCGAGATCAACACCCTCCGCCAACCCGAGTCCAAGCAAGATTCGAATAAACTCGATACAGCCCCGGCCATCCCAAAGCATCAACACGAGATGTTCCCAATCGCTGTGGTCCCCTCGCGAGAAGACTGTCACGTCCTGCGAGATCGTCATCCCGAGTACATAATACACCCACGGTTGTGCGCATTTCAGGCCGTGCCCATACCGCAGCATCTGTTCGAGGCCCTCCGCTAGGCCCTCGCTCGGCTCACCGACGAGGCGTGCAGCGGTCAAATTGACATACTTTTCATCAACAGTCTGGGAGCTTCCACCAGGCTGGGAGAAAGCTTCGATGGGCAACAGCATAAAGTTGGGTCGTGTGTTCCTCTCGTCCGGTTCATACGCTAGCGGGACAGTGTGATGTTTGTCCTCGGGAGCCACGAAGCGATGCCGCAATTCCAACTTGGTCGTTGAGAGTCCGAGAGCGATCGCGAAAGCACGATCGGTGACCTCGTTGAGGAACGAGACGAGTTCATCTTCTCTGAACGGCATCTTGGGGAATTTGCACCACGTGAATGTGTAGGTCTTCTCTTTCTCCTCCTCCTTATCAGGTAACGGCGAGCGTTTCTCGGGCACGGTACTCTCCGGATGCAAACGGATGCAGTCATGCGCTGCGGCCGCCTCGAACGCCTGTTCGATGGCGCGTTGCACATCCTCAGAGTGTGGGTCGAAGGGTGCCTCGGATACTTGCTCGTCATGAGGGATCACTGGCACCCGGGCCACTTCGAAAACTTGCACGACGCCGTCGGTGACGAAAGCGGTCAAAATATCTCTCGCCAGGTCAGTCGACACCAAGTGGCCAAACATATGGCTGACGAGATCACCAGCTAAGTTTTGCTTCGCCACGAGTAAATTTCGCCCAAATGTGCAGTGTACACATGTACAGGGTCGACATTCATTCGTGTGTTGGTCGTCCACTGATGTCCTTGAACTCATGTTTCTCTGACATCAAGGCAAAATTAGGATGTGTCGATGCCACAACTTGAAACGATTGAACGTACGATTACTCGTGCCGCACCCGTGTCCGGTTCTGCAGTAGCTGCAATGTCACCGGTGTTCATTGTGGTCATCGTTGTCGATCTTCAAGTAGTCACGTCGACTCTCGTGAGAAGGGAAAGAACAGGGTAGAATGAGAGGTCGGTACCAACGAATGTTGAAAGGAGCCGTTCCCAAAAAGGCGCGCTAGCCCACGTTCATATGTACCATGTAAACTATATATATACTGCATTGTGGACGTGGGCAAAAAGGATCCTAGGGCTTGCCCCCTTGACAGTCAGCGTTTTTCGGGATCAATAAGATTAACGGAGAACGCGTGTGATATGATCCAGGCATCATCGCCAACCTGCTACAATACATAGACGATGGTCTACACGTGGGACGCCACTGTAAGTGGGGTTGTAGGAAATTCTTGAGGAGAAAAAACCATTCCGTGTCCGAGTAAAAGTTATCAGCAATGCCGCCTGAACATGCTGCTTGACTTTGCAAAAAATGAAAATGGCTGTCGACAAATACAGGTACAGATAAAAACGATATGTGCTTTGTAGAAGCTAGATTACAACTTTCGTATTTTTGCTACTCCACATTTTTGTTTGCGTGTTGCGCAGCCGCGTCAACATTTCCCGAAACGGTTGTATACGGCTAACGTGTATAATGAGTTCTCGACAAAAACCGGGCAGTCAAGCCATGAATGCGAGAACGACGAAAGTCACAAGTGATACTAGAGCAGCACCATACAGAGTAACTGTGGTCCGCACACCAAGTATGATGCCAAAGAGTGCTGCAAGCGCAACGAAGGAGATGAACAAGAAGAGTGGAATGAGGGCAGCTTCGTTTGGGAATGCGATGCCGATGCCGAGTAAGATGAGAATACAACCGACTGCGGTGAAGACATCGGGCAGCCTCCGAAGGAAAGTCGACATGACAGGGTGGGTTTCCTGCATTGTCATTGGGTTGGTTCATGCAAAGTTCAAAGCAGGCTACTCACCCCATCGTCTCTATGTGGGATGATGAAATATAACCCAACAGTAACGGTGCCTGCGCCGATAAAGAGCAACGCAGCTTTTGGCTGGTTGGAGGACACGGCAACTAATCCGGTGGCGAGGGCTATAAGTGAGGGTGCCTGTTGGAAGTGGTTGACTTGATACCGATCTCGTTGGTATGAAGAAGCTTACTGCGCTCCGTTCAACACCGTTCCGTCCCTTCCAGCGAGCGGTGTCACCATTGGCAGTAACAGGTACAGGGAGTGTTTGGAGAGGGGATTCTGTTGTTGTTCCGCCTTGTGGCATACCAGGAGCGGAGAGAGGCTTAGACTGGAGGCAGAGGCAGCCCATGTAATATGATGGAAGGACCTCATGATATAGTTGTACTTATATATGAGTGGTATAGAGCCGCACATAATATGGCAGTGTCAGACTCTGTGCATGGTCGGGGCGTGAAATTCGAGCATACGAACTAGTTCGGCCGCTTTCGGAACATCCCGCGTGCCCGTTCGGGCAACCACGCTCAGTGCATGGTCGGGGCATGAAATTCGAGCATACGAACTAGTTCGGTAGCTCTAACATGAGCTGCTAAAGTCGGCTAAGATGGGCGATAACATGGAGATTCGGTTTTCAGCGCAATGACACCAAGATTAGAAGATAGTCGTTCTCAACTCAAGCGTGAGCCAGCTCGGCGCTAGTCCGTAAGTTCTGACTCGGGCGCGCTTCTTAGCTCCACCTGCCATTCCCGGCACTGCGAGTGCTACCTCAGCGCCTCTCCTGCTAGTGATTTCCCAACACGGCATATGACCTATTGTCATAGACTCGGAGGTGCCATCCAGTCACCCGTCGCCTGTGGATCAGGCGAGACTGAAGCTCATCCAAGCCAAGCTTCTGTTTGCACGCATTTGCAAGCTACCGTGTAGTCCAGCCTCCAAATTGCACCTCACCCGGGCCCAACTTGGGAATGTACTGAGCACATCGGACTCGTCCACCACACTCGATCGACTTGATGGTGGGGCTGTGCACGCAGAGCTAAACGTGCCCTATATCGGCATAGGACAGGCCATGCCAGTGATCTCGCCAACGAGATACCTCCAAGTGCAGACCCTTCGTGACTCGACAGTCGAGTCAGCAGTCGAGGGTGAGGGTGAAGGCGAGGATGAAGACGAGCTTGAAGACACCAGCTTGATCGATTTGCCAGTACGTTTCCCCACTGGCAGCTTGTGCCTACATCCCACATGCTGACCAATGCCTGTCACGTGCAGATTTATGCTCTTACGCGTTTGACCTGACGAGTGGATGTGGACCAGCCGATCTTGGCAGGGGGACTGGGCTGGCCAGCTTCGGGTTCGGGTTCGCGGGGGGGTCCTTCGAAAATTCAAATACCGCCTTACCTGTGTGCTCTTCTCACATCTTCTCACACGACCTGACACACGACCCACACACACGACTCAATATGACCCCGTTCGATAGGAATGTACTCCTGCACGCACAACCTGACGCACACGACGACTCGGACTGTCTGCAGCTTCAACGAAGATGTTTGACATGCAATCTACTAACCCAGTATCTAAGTACATGCTATACAGATCGGTGTTATCGCATAATCTGTACAATGTGTCACTTTCGGCTGCATGGGTCGCATCCAAATTCGTATCATCAAGACGTGTGGACTCCATGCTTTTGTTTGTTTAGTAGGCCGGCGCATTCAATGGTTTCCCTGGGACAGTGTCGATGACATGCATCCACCTTGAGCTCGCTACTCGGGCCGGTTGCGTGGCAGTTGCCTATAATAATTCCAGAATTCCAGAAGGCTGTAGTCAAGCTGTAGTGTAAACCTTGCATCGAGCACAAATCGAGCAAGATGCAAGCACTGTCTCAAGCCCAATCTGAAAAGTCCTCATCACCCACCATATCCCCTCACCCATGTCGTTGGTTGTGCCCGTGGCTTCCCGTAGACCATGACATTCATCGCATCCATCAAGCGCAGTTGGGCTACCAGAGACAAATAGTCCGTCTGATGTTTGCAGTATGTTCTCTTCGGCTTTGGGAATGTTTTCCTACTTCACTCGCCAAGATAGCAGGCATCCGTGCTGTATGGCTGCCTCTCCCTTTCTGATAACTGCCGAGCGTCGTTCAGTTTCATACCCGCTTCCAAGGCCCTATCTCTTGCCGGTCTACTTACACAGTTGGCTTTTTATCGCGGAATTCCATCCCACATCCCAAAGGCTCTTTCTTTCATCGTGAGCCGATGTTATTTACTGGTACAGTCCGAACGTTTAGTCACGTTTCCAGAGCACCGAAGAAACACGATCACGCGGCGTCGTATTTTTCGCCGCACTGTGGGTTCCATTCGTCCCCTTTGTGTTGTCCATTGTCCTCCTTTGTTTCGGTTCGTGAACCACAAGTCCATTCCACCAACGTCAGTTCTAATCATTTTGGTTTTAGGAACTTATGGCGGAGCATGTATCCCCAGCGTGTGGCAAACACGTAGCCTGTTACATGCACCCTAACTTTTCGATTGATGTTATTCAGCGATATACTACCGGATACCCATCGTTCTTTTGTCCCATGTTAATTACTATGGCGGGTTCCATCGTCCAGTATGTGCTTGTGCTGGTCACCACGACTCACTGGTATTACACATCACGGTTAGCAGTATTTAGGCTTAGGGCTGATGGCCCGAAAGCAAAATTTACACTTTGTGAGTTCATATCAAATGTGGTAGTACATTTAAGCCAGTGGATTCCTTCCTGGATCCGTTTCTCTCTGTTATCAGGATCCTCAGCACGGGGTACAGCGCTCCAGCTTTCCTCGCCACCGACGAAAGATCTAAAACCGAACAACCTTGATTTTTCCAGCATGAAACATTGAAAGGTCAAATGATAACAATCACACTCGATGCCTTGACACGGTATATCCAAGAGAATAGTTGCTACGTCTATATGAATCACAGGTATCCACTACCACAATTCTATTCTACATTCCTACAAAACACAAACGAAAATCGGCTTAGCAAGAGACGTGACATGCAGGAGACAAACGCAATCCAACCTGCCAAAATCCTTAAAGTCTGGGCAATTCGAATGTTCGTGTTCGAGTGCAGAGTACGTGACCAACCACTTGTCCGATATGTCGATGAACTGAGCATGTGAGACTTCGGTGCGTTTTCGTTTTGGTCCTGTGTGCTGCGTGCTCTGAGTGAATATGGTGAAAGAATGCACCAACAGGCGTCTGATGGCCAGATGTAAATCCTCCGGCCAGATGTTCTTTAGACAATCCTTCAGTTCGGGACTCTCAACGAAGATCGTTTCAAAGAAAGGATCCCAGAGAGTAAAACCCTTCAAACTGCCTATAGCCTGCGGATCTGCATCTGCCCAGTCAGCGTACTTTTTCGGCCAACTCCCCATGTGGGGTAAGCGTCCAGACCCAATGGGTCGAACAAATCCCTGTTCGTGGGCATTCTCCAGCGCCGTCTTGGGAAGAGGCCCTGCGTAGGAAAAAAAGAACAATAAAAGCACATAAAGGAACGATTCCACATCACCGAAATGAGTGTGTCTCTCGCCCAGGAGCACATTGAAAGAAATGTAGGGGAAAGTTCCCTTGCGATGATGTGAGTGAATGACGGTGTACGAGAGTTATGAATATACCCACCGTTCGGGGCCTTTTGACGTGCTTTGTCTCATCCGGTTGAGCGAGCTTCGAAGAGCTCTGCTCGGTGGGTTGAGGCAGTTGGTTGGCGGATTTTGCCGATGAAGCTTGTGTGGGCTCCTCTGCATTCTGCAGTATCACCATGTCGAAGTCGATCAAATATCCCCTCTTTTCCCAAGGATAAACATCTAGAACAATGTTGTTCTCGCTGATATCGCGGTGCAGAATTCCTATGCTCGTGAGGAATTCATGTCCTTTCATGCGGTTGTATCAGCATAAAGCTCGATGATGACGTGTCAGAGACACACACCTAGTAGTGCCCCGCGCAATCCTCGCACAAAAGCATGCAAACCCCAGAAATATTTTAAAGGTCTCTTCAGCTCAGAAATAGAAACACTCAGCACTCGGTTTTCAACGTGCACGAGGGACATCTGTTCGTCGAGAAACCCTCTGATCGCGCCAAGGGTCGTGCATGTCTGTCCCTTCCTCATCGCGTCGACCATCCTGAAAACGTGTCAGTACACTATTTCCAGATCAGATGAGACGACATACTCGAGCGGCACAATTACGTTGGCATGAGGGTTATCCTTTAGTCTTTGCATCACTGCAATCTGGTCCGCTACCCGTTCCAGATCTTGCCACGACATCTTGAAAGCCTGCCTGTTTCTCGTCGTTAAGATCAAGCACACAGAACACCGTCGTTCCCCGTCCACGAATTGAGCTGGACGTAAACAATATCCCCAGACACGTGTGACCGTACACACGTAGGGGGAAGAAGACCACCCGCTCCTCTTGCGTGACGACCGTTTCGGCAATCTTGCGTTTCTTTGGTCTTTCTTGACGACCATCATCCCCAACCTCGGTGTAACTCTCTTCGAAGACGCGGAGGAGGCGACATTGGGATGCTGACGGCGAGCAAGCAGAGCATCGCGAGTGCGGGAAGAACTGGGAAGAACTTTGGAGGAAACTGAGGCACCGCGGGTGCGGGAAGAGACGGGAAGAGCCTTGGATGCAGCTGAAGCACTGCGAGTGCGGGAAGACATGGGGAGCACATCTGATGCAGCCTTATGGATGGCGACTTTGGGAAACGAAACCGCGATTGATTCCACATTAGCTGTCCTTGGCGCATAAGAGGCGGTCGCCGAGGATGGTGCATTCGATGGTATAGAGCGGTGGGCAACGCTTTTGATTTCGCGGGTTCGTGTTTCGTTGCCGACCTCAACGTCTGGATTTTGGCCTAAATCGACATCTTCCGCCAATGCAAGACCAAGCAGGGTCCGAATGAACTCGATGCAGCCACGACCATCCGAAAGTATCAGCTCGAGACGTTCCGTGCCACTTCCCTCTCCACGCATGAAGACCACCTTGTCCCTCGTGATCGTCATCGCGAGTACATAGTGCACCCACGGCTGCGCGCGTTTCAAGCCCCGTGCGTACCGCTGCACCTGTTCGATGCCCGCGGCCAGGTCCTTGTTCTTCGCCTCACCGACGAGGCGCGAGGCAGTAAAATTGAGATATCTCGGATCGACGGTCTTGAAGTCATCTAGGAATGCTTCCATGGGCAACAAGGCTAGCGGCAGCGTAGTGGGAATCTGCGGTTGAGGGTACTGCATCCGAGGCGACGTCATGACGAGCACGATCGTCGACTTGGAACGTGCGCTCTTCGTATTGCAGCTCGACGAAAGGATTTTGGCCAAGATCAACACCGTCCGCCAACCCGAGTCCAAGCAAGATTCGAATAAACTCGATACACCCCCGGCCATCCCAAAGCATCAGCGCAAGATGTTCCCAATCGCTGTGGTCCCCTCGCGAGAAGACTGTCACGTCCTGCGAGATCGTCATCCCGAGTACATAGTACACCCACGGTTGTGCGCATTTCAGGCCGTGCCCATACCGCAGCATCCGTTCGAGGCCCTCCGCTAGGTCCTCGCTCGGCTCACCGACAAGGCGTGCAGCGGTCAAATTGACATACATCTCGTCAACAGTCTGGGAGCTTCCACCAAGCTGAGAGAAAGCTTCGATGGGCAACAACAGAAAGTTGGGTCGTGTGTTCCTCTCGTCCGGTTCATACGCTAGCGGGACAGTGTGATGTTTGTCCTCGGCAGCCACGAAGCGATGCCGCAACTCCAACTTGGTCGTTGAGAGTCCGAGAGCGATCGCGAAAGCACGATCGGTGACCTCGTTGAGGAACGAGACGAGTTCATCTTCTCTGAACGGCATCTTGGGGAATTTGCACCACGTGAATGTGTAGGTCTTCTCTTTCTCCTCCTCCTTATCAGGTAACGACGAGCGTTTCTCGGGCACGTTACTCTCCGGAGGCAAACGGATGCAGTCATGGGCTACGGCCACCTCGAACGCCTGCCCGATGGCGCGTTGCACATCCTCAGAGTGTGGATCGAAGGGTGCCTCGGATATTTGCTCGTCATGATGAATCACTGGCACCCGGGCCACTTCTAAAACTTGCACGACGCCGTCGGTGACGAAAGCGGTCAAAATATCTCTCGCCAGGTCAGTCGACACCAAGTGGCCAAACATATGGCTGGCGAGATCGCCAGCTAAGTTTTGCTTCGCCACGAGCAAATTCCGCCCAAATGTGCAGTGTACACATGTACAGGGTCGACACCCACTCGCGTGTGGGTCGTCCACAGACAACCTTGAATTCATGTTTCGCTGACATCAAGGTAAAATTAGGACGTGTCGATGCCACAAACGATTGAGCATACGATTATTCGTACCGCATCCGTGTCCGGTTCTGCAGTAGCTGCAATGTCACCGGTGTTCATTGTGGTCATCGTTGTCGATCTTCAAGTTGTCACGTCGACTCTCGTGAAAAGGGAAAGAACAGGGTAGAATGAGAAGTCGGTATCAACAAATGTTGAAAGGACCGTTCCCAAAAAGGTGCACTTGTACCATTATACATATATACTACATTGTGGATGTAGACAATAACGATCCTAGGACTCACCCCCTGACAGTCATTGGCAACGTTTTTCGGGATCAATAAGATTAACGGAGAACGCGTATGATATGATCCAGCCATCATAGTCAACCCGGTACGATATATACACGATGGTCTACACCGCATATACTGTAACCTATCCAAGGGCACCGGCCTCGCGAGACGGCACTGTAAGTGAGGTTGCAGGAAATCCTTGGAAGAAGAAAAAACCATTCCGTGTCCGAGTAAAAGTTATCAACAATGCCGCCTGAACATGTTGCTTGACTCTGCGAAAAATGAAAATGGCTGTCGACAGATACAGATACAGATAAAAACGATACTTATACGACCAACGTGGTCTGTATAATATGTTCTCGACAAAAAGTGGGCAGTCAAGCCATGAATGCGAGAACGACGAAAGTCGCGAGTGACACTAGGGCAGCACCGTACAGAGTAACTGTGGTCCACACACCAAGTACGATGCTGAAGAGTGCTGCAAGCGCAACGAAGGAGATGAACAAGAAAAGCGGGATGAGGGCAGCTTCATTTGGGAATGCGATGCCGATGCCTAGTAAAATGAGGATACAACCGACTGCGGTGAAGACGTCGGGCAGCCTCCGAAGGAAAATTGACACGACAGGGTGGGTTTCCTGCAGCGTCATTGGTTTGGTTCATGCAAAGTTTAAAGCAGGCTATTCACCTCATCGTCCCTAGGTGGGATGATGAAATATAACCCAACAGTAACGGTTCCTGCGCCGATAAAGAGCAACGCAGCTTTTGGCTGGTTGGAGGACACGGCAACTAATCCGGTGGCGAGGGCTATAAGTGAGGGTGCCTGTTGGAAGTGGTTGACTTGATACTGATCTCGTTGGTATGAAGAAGCTTACTGCGCTCCGTTCAACACCGACCCATCCTTTCCAGCGAGCAACCTCAACATTGGCAGTAACAGGCACAGGGAGCGTTTCTGTCGTTGTTGCGCCTTGTGGCATACCACGGGTGGAGAGAGAGGTTGGGGGCGGAGAGAGAGGAGGTCGGGGGGAAAGAGAGGCTACGGCCTATGTGATATGATGGAAAGACCTCATGGTATTGGGCTGGCTGCTGTATACATCGTGCGTACGACAACTTTAAATTGGGGGTTGGTGTTATCGCATAACCTGGACAATGAGTCACTTCCAGGTACACGTGCCGCATCCGAATTTGTACCATCAAGACACGAGGACTCCATGCTTTCATTAGTGTGCAGCGCCTTCAACCAGTGTTGATGACATGCATTCACCATGAGCTCGCCGCTCGGGCTGGAGTTGCCTATAAGAATCGGCACAAGCTGTAGCGCCAATACCTCACCAAGCAGGATGCAAGCACCATCTCAAGCCGAATCTGAGAAGTCCTCATCGCCCATCATATCCCTTCACCCATGTCGCTGGTTGTGCCCGTGGTTTCCCGCAGGCCATGACATCCATCGCATACATCAAGCGCAATTGGGCTACCAGAGACAAATAGTCCGTCTGATGTTTGCAGTACGTTCTCTTCGGGTTTGAGAATGTATTCTTACTTCACTCGCCAAGATAGCAGGCATTCGTGCTGTATGGCTGCCTCTTCCTTTCTGACGATTGCCGAGCATCGTTCAGTTTCATACCCGCTTCCAAGGCCTTATCTCTTGCTGGTCTACTTACACAGCTGGCTTTTCATCGCGGAATTCCATCCCACATCCCAGAGGCTCTTTCTTTCATCGTAAGCCGATTTTATTTACTGGTACAGTCCGGTTTAATTACGTCTCCAGAGTACCGAAGAAACACGATCACGCGGCGTCGTTTTTTTCGCCGCACTGTGGGTTCCATTCGTGCCCTTTGTGTTGTCCATTGTCCTCCTTTGTTTTGGTGGGTGAACCAGAAGGCTATTCCACCGGCGTCAGTGCTAATCGTTTTGGTTTTAGGAACTTATGACGGAGCATGTATCCCCGCCGTGTGGCAAGCGCGTAGCCTGTTACATGCACCCTAACTTTTCGATCGATGTCATTCAGCGATACACTAGCGGATACTCATCGCTCTTTTGTCCCATGTTAACTACTATGGCGGGTTCCATCGTCCAGTATGTGCTTGTGCTGGTCACCACGATTCACTGGTATTACACATCACGGTTAGCAGTATTTAGGCTTAGGGCCAATGGCCCGAATGCAAAATTTACACTTTGTGAGTTCATATCAAATGTGGTCGTACATTTAAGCCAGTGGATTCCTTCCTGGACCTGTTTCTCTCCGTCATCAGGATCCTCTGCACGGGGTACGACACTCCAGCTTTTCCTCGCCAAACGACCGATCTTGATGAAGCCTGTGTGGGCTCCTCTGCATTCTGCAGTATCGTCATGTCGAAGTCGATTAAATATCCCCTCTCTTCCCAAGGATAAACGCCTGGAACAATGTTGTTCTCGCTGGTATCCCGGTGCAGAATCCCTATGCTCGTAAGGAATTCGTGTCCTTTCATGCAGTTCTGTCAGCATATCGATGATGATGTGTGCGAGAGGCACACACCTAGTGGTGCCCCACATAATCCTCTCACAAAATCGTGAGTACTCGGTACGCTTTCCATAAAACGGCGATAATGGTTGTCCTATCACCGTTCTACAGCTCCACTTCTTTCAGTATCAGTTATCTCCGAGCCTCAATTTGGCCAGAAATGTGGTCTCAACTGCTGTCCTTTATATGGTTATGCTACCCAGCAATACAGACAGTTGCCTCAACGTCCCTAGGCCAGACCGACCACTCTTCCGCCAATCACAAGCCCCCGCGCAAGCCACTCAAACTTCTAGATCCACCCTCAAACGCCGCTCACCCGCCTGCCTGTTCGCTTCATGGTTCATCTGATGGCTTCAACTCAAATATACATGCTCCATGTTCCACTCACCG
>JBBPRK010000670.1:0-19113 GCA_038093075.1 Boletus patriciae
ATTTACCGATGACTGTTCTAGAATATTCCGGACTCTAGTGGCATGAGGTAGAAGCGTGCATCAAGCACGGCCATGGAATGGAAACGAAGTGATGCATGAGGCAACCGCACGGCGGTGGCAGAATGGAAGAAGAGAAGTAAAGCATAGCCATGCACTGCACGGAGATGAAAGGAATGAGGAGTGCATGCGGCATGATGTGAAAAGAAAAGAGAAGCATAGGAACAGCGTGGCTGTCATAGGTTAATCTGATAAGATAAAGAAAAGAAGAAAAACGACTAAGTCCGTTGAAATGATGTTAGGCGTACTGAGCCGTAACATATGGTCTCATATATTTGAATACATACTAGTGGGATATTGTCTATAGTTACTGCTGCCACACAGCAGCCACAGCAACCTACAGTTCCACAGCTACTACTACTACCACTACTACTAGGTCCCCAACTGTACAGTTTATCTACAGTTGTTTACAGTCTTGCAATGAATGCATGTGAGGAGGAAGCACCTGGTTTTGGTGTCATTTGCAAGTTTTTTTGGGAGAGAGAGAGAGTTGGTGAGCACAACAACGAAACGATGCAGGGAAAAAAAGATGCGCTCACTTGACGTTTGAGTACACGGTAAACGGAGTCGTCTTTTTCGAAGGATCTGAATCCCCGTCTGCAGGGCCGTGACCAAAAAGACCGGGTTCCGCTTCATGATATGCCCGGACTTGAGTCGCAAAGTGCCCCTATCAGGACACGTACGTGTGCGCTTCATGCAGCGAGACGTTTGAGTTGACATACCTGCTTCAAGTGCAATGACACTGTCATCTCAAGACTTATTGCACGGTTTGACCAAATATCTGCATGACACAATGATGGACGAGTGAGCAACAGATGTGGACACTGGAAAAAGGCAGCAAGACCAGTGGACATACCTAGACAGGTTGGTTTCGTCGAGGCCACCACCTGAACCCACGACGACAATATCGAATGCGGGCATGGCCCAGGGAAATGGGTGGAACAGACAAGTATGCGAAGCGAGGGTATGGGCCGTTTGGGGCGATGCGTGCACGGCGCTGCACTGTGCACTGTCGAAGCGCAACCCTCGTGGTGGGATCTGGCCATCACAGTGGGCGTTGGGCGGCACGCTCGTGGGATGATGGGAGGTGAGCACCAAAATACACAATGCCATAGATGCACATACCATGACGGGGCATCGCGACACTTGTACTCGTTATCACACTGTCGGTACCCCTGGTCGGGAGGGGAATAAGGAAAGAAGCAGCGAAAAAAATAAATGCACCTATGAGTGCCTTTGAAGAACCATTCCCACCTGGCCGATTAAACACCTCCATCAGGTGCACACACGCTGGTCGGGTGGTCTGCAACTGGTGCACATGACGAGGGGTTGCGCTTGAGGCGCATTTCAAAGGTTGCGGCGGGGTGGGTGGGGTGTAGGTAGCACGCATACAGGTTCAAGTTGTAGTTTGTGTAACACGGATGGGTTTTTTTTTGAAAGCCTAGACACACGCCATTAATATGACAGCCACCTGAAATGGTGAGCGACATGTGGACCTTGCAGTAGGACTAGATCACACGTCCTGGGCATGCGCCGGCAGTATGACTCGGAATAGCTTGAATCCGAAGTCCAATGCCTGGAATTTGAAGTGGGACATGTGCCTGGGAAGACGCTTGGTTGAACGGGTCCACGTAGTCATCTGGGGGGAGTCCTGGTGAGCGTCGTCATGCTAAGGTGGTGTGCAAGTGGGACTTAGCGGTTGAACATTGAACGAATGACAGTCATGTGTAGGTCTCCTGAGCGGCCAGCACTGGTGTTTCGTATCCCAGCAGTCGATGTGCCTCGCCGACAGAAATTGATGGCGCCCTGTTTCAGCTCGTATACCCCAGCCGTCCTCTTTTGAGCGGCATGGAGACGTCCACGCCCAATCCTCGCCGATCCTGCAGCTGATCCTGGACCCTCTGCCAGTGCAGACTTTATGAAAATGGACTCACCCATCTGTCGTCCACCCGCCAAATCTGTCCGCTCCCAAATCGTGTGTGCATCATACACCCCCTCCATTCTCTCCCGTGGATTCCCTCCTCAGGCGTCTCGCTCACGAATTATTGCAGGCTCATGATGATCAGATGGGTGGTAACAACGGCTCTACGCTTTGCGCTACTATCCTTGCAAAGAAGCATCAGATCTCCTGGCACACCAAGGATGGTATCCAGCAGCCTAACTACATTGGCTCCATCCTTCGTGCCTCCGCCGTCTGCATTGGTTCTGAGCCCGGAACCGCCAAGGAAATCCATGTCCCAATCTGCAATGTGCTCCCGATGGTTCACCCTAATGACCTTGTCTTTGGAGGATGGGACATCTTGAGTATGCCAATGGACGAGGCCATGGAACGTGCTTGACTATGATCTCCAGCGCCAAGTGAAACCACACTGTACACATGGCCCTCCTTGGCTTCTCTGTTCCTTCAATCTACTATCCCGACCATGACCTCATCCGAGTCGCCGCCAATCAAGAGCCTCGGAGGCCCGCGCCGACAACATTGCCCCTGGTAATGATAAACAAACTCATCTCGAGTACATCTGCGCCAGCATCTGTCACTTCAAGGCTGAGCACCAGCTTGACTGTATCGTCATGTTCTGAACTGCCAACACCGTGAACAACACGGCTGACAGCCTTCTATCCACTCCTCGCACCCCGAGGTGTCTCCGACCCTCTTCACCGTTGCTGCCATCCTCGAGGGCGAGCCTTTTGTGACGGCGGCCCCCCAGAATACATATGTTCGTGCCCAGTGTCATTGAGCTTGCCAAGCGCGAGAAGTCTTTCATTGGTGGAGATGACCTCAAGCCTGGGCAGATGAAGCTCAACTCTGTCCTCGCCGAGTTCCTCATGAACACGGGTATCAAAGCCGTTGTTCATTGCGTCCTACAACCCACCTTGGTAGCAATGATGGCCACAACTTGAGCGTAGAGCCCCAGTTCAAGAGCAAGGTAATTAGCAAGAGAAGTGTCGTTGACAACATGGTTCACACTGGCATGAGCCACTCGCTCTACGGACCCCTTGTTCCCGGTGCCAAGGGCAAAGCAGCTAAAGGTGAGCACCCTGATCACATCATTGTGATTAAGTATGTCCCCGCGGTCAGTGACTCCAAGAGGGCTATCGATGAGCACTACTCTGAGATTTTCTGTGGTGGCAGACTCACCGTCTTGCCGTCTTGCATCTCCCTCGCCTTCGCCCACCCTTCCCCCTCTTCATCGCGCCCATGCCCCCCTCGCCTCGCACCCATCTTCGCCCTGGCATGCAGGAGCGACGACACAACATGCGTCACATCCGCTCCCCTCGTCCTCGCTGTCTCGCCGTCTCCCTCGTGTTCGGTGTGCGTGTGAGCTCTAAGTCAGACATTATAACAGTGATGGGCTGACTTGAAACCCCCATTCCTCAGAGACATCTAAATTGTAGCTAAAACTTGTATTCATTCAAGTTCAAAGCAACCATGTCTGTGTCATCCCACCCATCCAAATCCGCATAGTCTCCCAAAACGGACTCTGAGTCGAGCTCCCCACATTCTTCGTCTGACTCGAGGTCAGATCCACCTGGACTTGATGTTACAGACTCAAAACCCGCATGCTCTGACTCCAGAGAGTCAGTCAGGCATTCCAAGTCATCTGAGTCATTGTGGCTCTCCATAATGCATCCGCTTGGACAAGGTGGCTGCGTATGCGAGTATGCGTGTCCAATACCGAGTCCGAAGTGGTAGCGCATGACCATATCGCGATCAGCAAAACTAGCAACATACTTAGTGAATGCCAGTGATTTGGGTGAATCCGATTTGGACTCACTGGTTGATGTAATAGTATATCCAATCATCTGAGTCACCTGCACAGTGAGACATCGTGACCCCGTCTGGGTGGAGTCAGCCATCCACAAACGACGGAATGACGTGGCACGCTCTAAGAACATTGGCAGGGTCAACAAACCCAAACGCATCCTCGTTGGCCATCAGGAGGAATCTGACTCTATCGAGGGAATGTTGATCCCATCCAAGGGTTGCACTACGGTCCTGTAAGAGCTCGAACCACTGTACCCATAAAAAATCAATCCGACGTGGCCAGAAGTCCTTTGATCCCGGTCCAGTGTATACGACATTGGCATGGAAGATTCCCAGCACACGGGCATAACAAAATGGGTGTTGGTTACCATCTAGATTGGACACCATCATGATATGTTGATTATCAGTGCGAGGGTTGATGGTATCAAATTCTCGTTGAAGGTTGTAAGTGGTGTAGTTGATGCGAAGTAAGCGATGTCGGTAAACTTTGTCTCTGTTGAACAGTACGTGACTTAGTTGCGATAGATGCAGGTGAGCGTCATCAAAGGAAAGATCGGTGCCAGTGCCCTCCGAATGGTCGTTTGAAGGGACGGTATGCTCTAGAATAGCTTCCGGGTCCTGGTGGATAGCTGCAATACGGGGAAGAATGTGAGCCTTGAGTTTGAAGATGAAGTCCTAGGTGGGATCATATGAGTTTGGTGATCCAGCAGTAAGGACGAGGACTCAGAACTTACCCTAGTAGCCAGATCTCCGAGATTGGTCTGCACAAACGTTGTGAGCTCCTCCGGAAAATTGTGAGACTGGCCGATGACGTAGTGTTCATCCGGTTTGTTAGGCACAATGTCTGCCAGACGGAGTGTGGCCCGTTTCATGCGAATGTGGCGGATGCGAGCTTGCCGTCGCTCTATAGAAGCCATCTGCAACATGTAAGACTTCCGGCTAGTTCTGGTAAACTGGCTTTTACTCGTGCAGTGCTCAAGTTCTCCCTACGGTCATGAAATCAATATCAAGTTGATGTGCATGGTCAACTACACTCACAGCTTGTGTCGAATATGAGTCTGTGGTACCATACATTCTAATTTGTGCCGGGTAATCTGCGAGGGCATGGAGTTTGTAAGTTTGAAGGTTAAGTACTTTCAGCTGTCGTGTCTGTGTGGCATGCTCGGTAGTAACTCCCTGGGAATGGGTTGATTTGCCTCGACTTTGTTGCACTTGGCATTGTCGTCGGGCTTCAGCTTCACGAGACAATTCTTTTGTGACAAACACAGGTGATGTATTTGAGGCAAAAGTGCGAACGCAGCTGCCAAGATCCTTCGTCACAAGCTCTAACAATTGCAACGTTTCGTCAGTATGCAAACAGAGCTTAGCCAAACCGTGCCAATGGGCAAGGATGAACAAGAGGTGCAACACTTGAGCGTTGTGAGGATCCGGGAGCAATCCTGAAAAAAACAGGAATAGAACACTGACCAACCAGACCCAAGACCGTCAGTGAGACTGGTACCACAGATGAAAAGCTCAAGGTACTCACCTGGAGTACATCTTCAAAATCTTGTGCAGCAAATTTCTTCATCTCTGAAACGTTCCTATGGAAACGTCGAATGGTGTCATGACCAAAGGTTGGTACTTGGCGAAAACTTCGGGGGTGGGTCAGAAGGTTTCGAAATGAGTGTAGTTATCTCACTGGCGGTCAAGTTCAGCCAGGAAGGCTCCCTTTAGGCTGTCTACTATGCGAAGTAAGTGGGTAAAGACTGCTTTCCAAATGCCAAGCTCGAATTCATGTAATAAGTCGACAACCAGCATAAGGAAAAAATCAAACCCCATCCGGCCTTGTCTTTCCGAAAATGAATCCTGGTTTATGAAGGGTATTGGTATGAGGGATCTCATTTTGCAACAGAAAAACACTTACTATTGTTGGTACCAGGGATTCAGGCTTAAGAAGTGCTTCAACTTGAGGCATGTCGACAACATATTGTCCCTCGTAAATCAAACCACGTGCTGACGTGATCTTCACACATTGGTCTGCAGTATCGTGACACAATAAAATGTCACGTTCCAACATATTGTTTGTGGTAGCAACATTCTTCAACTTTTCCTTTGGAAGAAGGCATCTTGGGCACGGGCAACCACCAAGGCTGCGTATGTTCGTGATGAGTACCCTGGGGGAACGAAAGCTCATGCTTGAGTTGTGAATCTGTCTCAATGAAATAGCACAATGTACTTCTCAGGGTAATCAGCCGAATATGTGAAGATCCGAGGGAATAGTTGCCTCTTGATACCATCTCCACAGATAAATGCCATCCCATGTTCATATGCTTGGAGAAATTCGTCGTCTAACAGATCTCTCCACTGCGTGTGACAGAGTTCTCGACAGCAATGAGTAAACAGAGTGTCACCTGGCAGTTTCTCTCCTCCAGTACGCTCCATCAAAAAGTCCTTGAACTTGTCAGGTAACTAGTTCGACGAATAATTAGATCCACATCTTTAGATAGTGTGAACATGAACATGCTGAAAATATGCGACATGTGAGCAAAGGTTTGCAGTCGGAGTACATTGTTGATATTTTGATTCGTTTCCAAAATAGAGATATAGTGGCCACAGCTTTGCGTCGCCAAATGATGTAAGCTGAGTGGCGTCGGACCAGAACATCAACGCAACAATGCGTCGAGGTAAGGTGCAACCACCGGTAGCGGGATCTGGAGGCATGTCTTGGAGTTGTCGGTGTGCTGTAATGAACGCTTGAGAGTGAAAAAGTTCGCCATAGACGCCAATGTCATTGGCAGAAGAGGAGCGTTTCCACCGCAAAAGGTAAGGTTCGAACTGAAAGGACCGGCAGTGAGAAGGATATGAGAGCTTGTTGCGGATTATTGAAAGAAGAGATCGGCGGTGAAAACCGGCTAGGGTATAGTCTCTCGGCCCAGGATGTAGTGAGTGTCGAGGAAATGGGACTGAGATCGTAATGCTTCTTCGCATCCAACCGTCCTCTTCGGGTAACCAGTGCTGCACACTCGAGTCACCGTCATAACCCATGCTCGAGCCTGGGAGTGTTCCAGAAGTGGCGCAAGCACCTGCACAGCCAAGATCACGATTGATTGCGGTCCAGTTAGTACAATGCACGTCCTCAGGACGGAAGTCTGTACTCCCAATGATTTTGAGGAGACTTTCAAAACCTCTCTTGGACTTCTGGACGCCATGATTCCAGTACCAGTCACCGATGAGCCATGAATATTCATTAGGCTATGGATGGAAGGCATTGCCATCATCAGACGACTGAGGAATCCCGGCGGCGACTGCTGATTCAGGTGCCAGAGGTGGGCCCAGGGAACCCCCACTTTGATCCTCAGGATCATCAATGGGAATGGAACTGTGATCGTAAATGCGGAACAGTCCAAACAAGTTGACTTGGGTAACCACAATGGCGCAGTCACTGGCATGTGTCAGGGGAAGTTGGATAGCTTGAGTTTGCGTGCTCGCTGAGTCTGATGTAGTCGATTGAACTGGAGTAACAGTGGAAAGACGAGAGCCCGAACTTGCAGGAACTTCAAGTTCAGGCTGCACTGCTGCATCATTTGGAGGTAACGGTAAAGGGAGCTCAGGGAGCATATCCTGAAAATGTTTTGGCAATTGACGGTTGACTCACCGACCTCTACGAAGAGACAATGGTAGTGTATCATCTTCAGCCTAAAATGTCACCAAATTCAGATGTCTGTATTGCTCATATATCAAAAGAAGAATTGGAGACGTACTGCTTCATTGAGCCCTGGGTCGTATACTTCGCTGTTACTCGCAGTTGATGCCTGATTGGACCGTAACTCTTCGGGTGTACTAGTACTACCAGTAGCAATGGTAGCCACTGATGCAATACACACCTGTCATTTGAGCAAATGTAACTTGAAAGCCATAAATCATTGTGCATACCGTCAACTTGAACACTGTTTGAATCCAAAGACTCCGTAGATGATTCTGAGGTGCCTTCGACACGATGCTTCTTGCGGAGACAGACTTCTTTCGCCTGCATGAGGACACCCGCTAGGCGCTTCTTTCCTTCTTGACAGGTTTTCTTATGTCTTGTGAAGGCCCCTGCATTGTCAAAAGAGTGACCGCATACGCACTCTTGATTCAAGTTGGGGTCTAAAAACATTACAACTGGGCGAGCGACTCAAGCCTGCTAGTGAGTGCCAGTGTGAGTCTAAAGAGAACACACCTCTAACATAAACAGACACAAACAGCAGTCAGCCGCCACCTATCGATGCACCAACCACTAGTTCATTACCGAGACACTCACCAAACCACCCTCAACCAGGGCTGTCGCCCGCTGTACCACCTTTGCCTATGCATTCTTCAGCTACCGAAGGAGCTCATCGGCTACGCGATCACTTCAATCGAGGTAGCAACATGCGGGATGGGTGTGACTGTGACTGGGAACGTCGCGGACGGCTTGACGGAGACGCAAGTACAGATGGTACGGTCTCTGCTCGGATGTTTGGCCTCATTTGCGAGGATCGAGCTGGAAGGACAACCAGACGGAGGAAAGGAGGCGGTGAAACAGGTCATTATCAAACGCCTACTGCCAGAGTGGAGCAGGACGTCTCTCACGTCGTATTCTTATCCCTTACTGCTCATCGGGACAATCATTCCGTTTTGCGCTTTGGTGTGCTCACGTGGGGTGATTTTCAGGTGTGGTGGCACGATAGGGTTGTATTCCATCATCAAGCGCTGTTCGTTGCTTTACCTTCATGCCAATAATGGGCCGTTTGCACAGTTGCCTTGTTTGGACGTACATGGAGAAGTCGATATCTCGATCTGAGGTGCGTTTGGCCTCGCCCGTTTTTTACGTCACATGTTCGGGACACTCAACTGCGAACGTCATAGAGGGGGGTGGAGACAGTACATCCACAGTCCGCGATGGGATGAACTACGAAAGACATGGCTCAACTATGGTGCAGTATGTGCTCCCTCGTTGCATGCTTCAAGCTTTTTGAACAGCCACAGGTGGGTGGTGAAAGAGGCAGCCTACAAGGCGTTGTATCCACTCAAAGCGACCTGGAAGGAGCTCACTTATACCACGTTCAATCCCCAGATGGGGTCCAAACCTGCACTCGTCTGCCATCCCAGTGGTGGTCAACGTCCGAGTTTACACGTATCTGTCAGTCACGACGTAGAGTACATCCTTGCATACGTCGTTGCCGAGGCCGTGGCCTGACGGTCACATTGCCAATGTACAGTACTCGTCAGTCTACGTTATCTACTGTTGTCTCGCTTGATGGCTGCTTGGGCCACCAGTCAGGCCACCAAGGCGCCACTTTCCACCTTGCTCCGTCTGTGAGGCTGGCTTCGTCTGCAAACAAGGCAATGTCTGGACGCAAGTGTTCTAAACGGAGGGGAGCGAGGCTGACAGCAGTGCCAGGGCTCACGGATGGCGTGGCAGCCGAAGTGAGGAGGGTGGATGTCCCACGAAGATGAGCGGGCCCATCATCACACCTTGCCATTAAACCCTTGATCCAGTCCGACACCCGAACACCTCTCGTCGACATCGTGGACAAGACGATGGGGAGGATTTGTTTGTGCACCATGCTGGTATGATAGGTCTGCACGGTGAGCTCTTGTCCCATATAACACCCCTTGCGAAAGTTGACTGCGAGGTGTGTCAGCGTGCATATGGGGCCAAGAAAAGGTGATGCATGTCCGCCCATGACATCGAGGTTCAACTCGATGGAATACGCATGCAGAGGCTGAATGTTAGCGCTACCTTCAGGCACGCCATGCATTATCTGGTGTACGAGGTATGCATGAGGCTTCCTGAGCTGTGCAGTGTGAGCAGAGGAGAAGGGGTGTTGTGTAAAGCTATGAACGTTTGTCTCCTTTGCGGACGAGGAGTCGACGGCCCATACCAGGTGCACAATGATTAAGGATGACGCCATGCTCGGTGCCCCCTCGAACAACCTAGTGCCATCCCCTCCCCTCCTATGCCGCTCACGATCAGCAATTGTCTTGTCACTCGTCGCGATCGAACATACAACGTCTGCTGAGCTCCAATGTTTCCCCCAGCTTGCAGACTTGGGACGAGAGACGTCGTAAAGGTGCCTCTCAACGTCTTCGATGTCTCTCTCCTTCAATGTCAATCGCAAAGGAAGGGTCGAGGTAGGATGGTCGAGTCTGGTGAGTGCGCTGTTAACAATGGCAATGACAGCATCCGCCTCCAATGCCAACTTCACAGCTTCAACCATCTTCACATCGGGATCTTGGACTTCTGCACTGCCAAGACGGACACCAGGGTTGCTGTCTTGAACCGTCTCGTCCTCGTCGCCATCTGCAGGAGCTCTGACATTGCAGAACTCAACGAGGATATCGTACTTGACACCAGCTTTAAGGTTGATCCCACCCTTCATCTCTTGCAAGTCGCTATTGGAAAACGATTCCCCACAACACTGACGCATCCAGTTATCGATGACCAGCTTGCCGTCGACAAAAAGCTGGAAGGAGAACGGGTCAGGACAGCATGCACTGCAGTGGGAAATGGTGTATCCACCTTGGCCCTTCCGGATACAGTCAGGCCGAACTCGAACGTGCAGTCATGGACCCTGGGCTTCAGCTGGCCTTCAAGTCTCATGGTCCACCTGCGGGTGATACCCTTGGGTGTGGAAATGCTGATGAAGAGGCAGGTCTCATCCAAGAGTCAGTGTTCAAAGGGCGTACGAAATGGTCGTATTGTTCTCCTTATTCTCAATGTGGAAAGTGGTGAAGGCTGACGAGGCGCGGTGTTATCAATAGATGTGGTGAGAGAAGCCGCGACGGTCGCCCATAGATATTCTACACTTGGGGACAACATGAACGGCGTCCCAACAGTTCAAGGGTATGGCGAGGGCCGACTGTTGACCCGAGGTTGAATGGAAGTGGACCATAATTTGCAGTGAATGTTCTAGCATCGCTTGCATTCCCGACGGATGGCACGGTGGGTCGAACACTAGCATAGGTGTCAACACCAAGAATAAACGTGCCCCATACCACTCACATTGCAACGCGAAAACCAAAAACGGCGTATCTGACCATGTACTCTTACTCTCCGTCACCGCGCCCTCTGCTTCGTCCCAGAGCGCATAATATCTTCGAAGCGCAGTGATCCCTTGCTCGTCATCCCACAATGAAAATGAATCCACGGATGACATTTCGGGATCTACGACAAACACTGGGGGTGGGTCCATTGATTTTGTCGCAGCTTCAGCGAACTTGAATGTGTCAGATGCGGAGCCTAGTATGGAGTATTCAGAACTCATGGACGACAATGACGAGGTGAGTTCCTCCTCGATCGTTTTGTAAATAGAAGTTCGTGACGCGCGAGCTTGGGATATACGCTGGCGGTGACCGTGTGCGTGAGGGCGGGCATGATCAAAGGCGGCGTTGGATAGTGGGTGCGTGGTGTCTGAAAGCAAGCCATTTAATTGTGATAGATCAATGCTCGATAACAATCCTTCCGAGAACGAAGAGTAATGTAGAGATCACCATGTTGGAATGGAGAGGCGTTGGCCACGAGTGGGACATGTGCATGGGAAGACGCTTGGTTGAACGGATCTGCGTAGTCATCTGGGAGGAGACCCGGGGATGTGTAGGGAGCGTATGGGTCGCCTATCAAGCGAACATTGATGCCAGCTCTCAGAGGCAGTTTCGTTTCTCCTCCTCCATATCAAGGGCATGAATATGGTCCTCGAGGGAGCAGGACGCAGCTCGAGACAGGAAGACCTAGGCGATGAGTAAAACAATGAGAATCTTAGTGCGTGTAACTCGAGAATTACCTTCTGTTACGGCTCAGTACGCCTAACATCAACATAACGGACTTAGTCGTTTCTTTTCTTTTCTTCTTATCTTATCAGATTAACTTAAGACAGCCACGCTGTCCCTATGCTTCTCTTTTCTTTTCACATCATGCCGCATGCACTCCTCACCCTATTCATCCCCGTGCAGTGCATGGCTATGTCTTACTTCTTTCCTTCCATTCTGCCACCGCCGTGCAGTTGCCTCATGCACTACTTCGCTTCCATTCCATGGCCGTGCTTGATACACGCTTCTACCTCATGTTACTAGGATCCGGAATACTCTAGAACAGTCATTGGTAGATTAGATACAAACATGTACATACAGTAGTAGTAGTATAAAAGGGCACAAGCCCCAGCCAGAGAACTCTAGTTTAGTTCTCTTGGTTTTTCCCCACCTCAGCCAGTGAGAATACCTCCGCAACCGATTGCTAGTGCCTTCGGTGCGCCTTCCCTTTAGTCTTCGATTCCCTAGAGCCACAGTTGACGCTGAGGCCTATTGGGTTGTTTCACCTTCGAGTTCAAGTTGTTCTTCGACAACAGCAGCATCCTTGCGGAGCATTGACATCCTCTTGATGGTGCCTTTAGGGATTTGGGGGGAAACACCGGTTTGGTGGATACCACTGACCATATGACGGCGAAGGACTGCTATCCAATGGGGCCACTAAAGGGTAGGAATTTGGCAGTGGGTGGCAGCGCCGGACGTTCGTATGTCAAGCAATGGACCAGGGGTCAAAAACTTCTCAAAAACTAGGGTAGAAAGTGCCGTTGTCGTCCCCACAGCGAGATATGAGGTTTCAGCATGGTCAGCGCCTTTTCAGGTTATCGCTTTCTCTTTGACACCATTTTCGAGTTGCTTGTCAATATAGGTCTGATATTTGGCATCGTGAAGCGCAGTCACTGGCCTTGACCACATGAAGAAGTTTCTGGCTAGTACCAGGGAGCTGGGACGATGACAGAGCCCTTGGCGTCACAGTGACATGCCTGTTTTGGCGAGTACGAGCCATGCTTGCGGTAATGAACATTCATCGATGCGGAGCTTCAATGAAGATAAGTAGCTATCTTTAGTGTGAGACTCGTAGTTTTCGTACGAGTGATAAGACTCACGGGTTGCCAGCGCTGCCTGACCCACCTCCCACCCTTTGTGATAATGTCGTCCGACTTGAACCAGCCCGCCGCACACCTCGAGTCGTACGCTGGCGATCATGACTGTGACCATGACCACAACTACCTCGGCTTCAGTGTGGCTGCCACAGCGGCTGTACCCACTTCCCACCGTCACCGTGACGGTGACTCCAGGCCCACTGTGGCTGCCACAGCGGCTGTACCCACTTCCCACCGTCACCGTGACGGTGACTCCAGGCCCACTGTGACTGCCGAGTACAAGCACTCCCCATTAGTAAATCACTAACACATTCAATCCCACTTTGTACTAGGAACCCAATCATTGGCCCAGAGCCTCACTCGGAAGACTACAACACTGGCTACTCCCATCACCTGGTGGATGTCTTCAACACAACTAGTACTGATGCTTTCAGCTCGAACCGCTGGGACTGGGAGCCCAGGCCTGGGGACTCACTGGAAGGCTACTACTACTACTATGGCAATCATGGTGAGGTGGCCTGGGCCCAGGCTGCTACTAACTGTGACTGACAGTGGCATACTAGGTCATGGTGCTGGCCCATCCACAGCTACTGCTGTGCCAGATGCAATCTCAGGCTGGGACTGGCATCCTCAACAGGCAGGATCACTGTCAGATAATGAGCCATTGCAACCAGTTCAAGTTTCCACTGGTACTGCTCAGGCTCAGGGTCAAACAGAGGAAGATCTCCCTGAGCCACTTCATTTCTCTGTAGCCAGTAAGTCATACTAGCATTTATGTTATTTAAGCTCACTTCTATGACTAAATTTACTATTATAGCTCTATTCATGGCAGCCCTATTGAATGTCAAGGCCTACCATTGGATCAATATACTCAAGGAGGCCTCAGATATCCTGTGTATTCTTTTGCAAGAGGACCCAGGTGCTAGCTTTAGTATGACAATGCCTACTGCTCTTGTAGAAGGAACCTTAGCAAAGGCAATCTTCAACTACTCCATGATGGTCAATAGCTATGGGCTAGAATGGGTGCCAGAAGAAGGTAAGTCTGAATTTACTCAAATCTGAATTAAAAGCTAACTTTTTGGCAGTTGGGATAACCCTTCCCAATGGGAAGCCAGCAGTTACACAGCTATCAAATGCTGTATTCAAGGACTTCTTCATTCTGGAACTTAAATCAATGTCCCATAGGTTTTCTGAACACATTTGGCTTCAAGCTATACATCTTGTCAAGACCCTTAGCCCTGCTCATTTGAACAGCCTCAGTCTGATCCCTCTTGATTCCCCCATCAACATTAGTCAATTAGAGTGGTGGGTGAGGTATAATGATGGATATGGATATGGAATATTCTATGGGAGGACTTAGAACCAGGCCACCCAGTCCTATACCCTAGTAAGTGTCATTTTATCTCACATTTAACTATTATTTTGAATATCTTCTTTCTAGGAACCATTTGGCAACACTATATTCCAGCAGGCATTTTGGAGAGCAGTGTATGGACAAGACCAACCAGGTTATTTCCATTTTGTCAATAGGTCAAGCCTGAGTGCCTTTGGCATTCCACTTCACACAGCAGCTATCACATATGGTTGGGTGAGTTAGTTCAGTGGTAGTGCTACTTCAATACTAACTTTTCATCCTTGCTCAAGCTGATTTCTGCAGCCAGTTATTATCAGCGCCATAACACCCATCTTGTGACATGGTGTTCTATTCAGCAGCGTCATGAAACTGAGAGAATTGTGAAGATGATTTATGACTTCTTTGTACAGACCTTGCTTGGACTGCCTGGTATGCCTCCAGCTCAACAAAGAGTATGGGCACAAAAACTGGTTCAATTTCTTGGACAGTACTAAGGACTACTACTAGTACTACTACTAGTACTCTTCTTGGTTCAATTTATTGGACAGTAGTACTAACTTGTACCACCACCTCTCTCCCTGATTCAATCCCCCAAACAGTACTACACACAGTATCTCCTCCTCTATTATGTCCCCCAATGCATATGTCAATTTGGTCTCCTTGGTGGCCCCAGGTTTGCAGAAGAGAACTAACTGTTTTATGGTGTCAGTCACAGTCATTGACATGATAATGGGCTGACTTGCTAAGTTGAGCAGTGCAGAAATAGAATAGCCAGGTTGGACACCCATTTGGCATACTAGTACCTCTTGTTGGACAAGACCAGGTTGGTCACAGTGGCCATAACCTTGAATATTGTTGTGAATCTGCCTAGATTGCAGCTTAGAACAGCCCAGGGTGGTGGGATAGACTCACATGTAAATGTCCTTGATGTCATTGGAACAACTGATTCCAAGTCAAGACTTGGAGCCTGAGTGTAGAGAGGTCAAGGAATAAATTACTGAGTTTGAGGTCAGTGGATAACTTGGTGGTTTGCAGGCACTAATAATCTGGGCCAAAAAGCAGTGCACTTCCAAGTCTGCCAGTGGTTCTGTGAAGCATGGGCCACCACTGTGACAACTCAAATGGTGCATGAGTATATGGGTGAGTCATCTAGAAGGCAAGTGAGTCATTTCAAGCAGGCTGACCTGTTTTGCATGGCTGAGTAAATCTTAGCAGAACTACTAGTAGCCACAGTCTCTGTCCCCTGCCTGCCACACTTTGGCATTGACCATGACAGGGCTCATCTGCATCAGTTTGCAATGTGGTTAGTATGGCAGGTCACAGTGGGGAAGTTGGCTTATGTTGTGAATCACCTGAACAGGTTGGGTACAAAGGGGAACTTGAAGGTACAAACAATGGTGTCTGAGTCCAAGTCCAAGTCTGCCCTTCAAAATGAACAACAACATTTGCTCACATGTCCAATAAGCTGAGTCCCTCCTGATCTGCCAGTGATACCTACAGTCACGGGAATCATATTAGTGCACATCATGATTACTTAGCTCCCATGTGCAGCCTAGAGTCTCGAATGGGATATTCCACCATACCTCTGAGTCATCGTTCAACCTGTTTCACCTTCTTTCGACACTGGTCACTGGCACACTGAGGGCCCAGTGTTGAACCTGAGATGTGACCCTTGATGGGACTCTCATTGCTGGGCATTGGAGCATGGTTCCAGTGTTGGTGTGCGATGACAGCCCGCATGGATTGCAGTCCCCCATGTGCACGGGGGTCATCACTGGATGCTTCAAAACATGGATAATGAGCATCATGATCAAAGACTCGACATCAAGGGATCATGCACACAGATGGGACTGGGGATGTTCATGGTGTCAAATCAGATGCAAGCATAGGTAGTCATCACGTACCATGTCATAATCACATTCATTGGGGTGCGAGCTAATTGAACGACTCGTCCAACAATGCTACCCGAGTGTGTTCTGACTCGGACACCGTGACGCGAGGAGTGGACGTGAGGGGGTATGCCGTGGAACAACTTGAAGTTAAGCTGACTCGGGACGAGGAGTGGCGGTGATGGGGAGGCTTGTTTGCAGAGGGAGGTGGCAAAAGCATGATGGTAGGGCTAGACGTGGAGTGTATAGGCCGAGTTGGTGAAGTAGTAACCAGAGGGAGACGGCAGCAAGGACGAGCTGCAACCGTGACCGTGACAAGGGTGATAGGAGAGCTGCTGAGAATCGTGTGGTGGCTTGGGCGATGCCACCTTGTACTGGTAGTATGGCGGCAGAATGTTGACTTGGTGGAACCATCTTTGGCTGCACCCAGGCCTACCAGTGGGCCATGATGCATGATGGTCACGTCCTAGTAGCACTAGTCACTGCATAGCCGCAGCAAGTTACCTTATCAATGGGATAGCATGCCCCCACACCTGTCTTAGGAGGACTGCTTCAAAGGTTACTGCCAGTGCCAGCTCACCCACCTGTCACCATGACTCGGACAGTGGTTGTGTTCCTGCCACTACGTACCCCTGTCAGTTTCTTGGGGATAAAGTGGCACCATGCACGGCGGTTACTAGGGCCATTGCAAGTTTGCTGGGTATACTGCAGTCATGGTGCACAGGAGCTCCAAGTCGTCTGAGCAACGTCTTGTGCAGCTGTGAATCAAGCTCTCGTCACGTCCGACGGCCACTCCAATATCTCACCTCTCTCCCTGCCTTTATCCGCCTCAAAATAGATTCTTCCAGAGTCGACTCTCTTCGATGAAGACTCGTGTTAGCATCGTGAAAGCATGTCCCAACATCGAGATCCTACGGTTGTGTCCCATAGCCTGATTTCTTTTCACGTAGGAATGGCGTCGCGACTCTACACAAAACTGTAAGTGGCTGCAGAACCTTGCACTCATGCTAAACACGCACCTAGGATCCGCGAAAACGCTGTACACCCTGGAGGTTTCCTCAAGGCCGCTTCTTCGCCTCCACGTGGGCCATTGCAATGTCAACGACCTCTTCATGCCACCATCTTGAAGAATCGTCCAGAGTACGTCGAGGCTATGGGAGGAGGCCTTTTGTGGATGCATGCAAGCATGGTTTCTACTAGCTTCACAGTTCGAAGCCATGGTTTCCTTCCATCGGTATGCATCACGCCATAAGGTGTTGAACTGGAGGGTTTTATGACACGACGGGCCCATCGGAGTAGCAAAGTGACAATGTGGCGAATGGAACCGCGGTTGAACGACACGCTCAATATAAAGCCTGGTGTGCATCCCATAGAAAGGCCAACTTGAAGTCCCTTGGACATGAGACTAAAGATCCGCGATGGAGCAAAGCGTTGACGTTACCATCAAAAAGACTAAGTTTGCTCACGTTCAAGTTTGGATTCAAGACCGGAGAACAGGGAATTCAGTGAGCGCCGTCCCCGTCGATTGGATAGTTCAGATCTAGCCTGGTCACGGTCAGTCCACGAGTCATTTCCTGAAGAATTGTAAGTCCCGACTTTGTTCATTCACTTCCACTCACTTCAAGTCGACCTTCAGCAAATCAGTCGTAATGGAGGACCATTTGGTCAATTTCCCTCTGCTCTCTGCATTCTCGCTTGCAGAGCAGCCCCTACACCCCTGCTGCCCTTAACTCTGCTTGTGCTCGCCCTACACTGCACGCTAGAAGAGGAGGACTGGGGGATGGTGACCTCACAGATGATGCCTTCGGTGCGGAGGATGGAGAGAATATGGGGTGGGGATGAGGTCGAGACCAAGCTTGCCCACGCCTATCTGTAGTCCAACGTCAGATGATGACAGGGATATGGCAATCGACCCAGATTCCATCTCCACTTCACTGGGCAACGATGAACTTCTGGACGAGATGGACGAATTTGGGTACTCTGGAGTGGATCAGGTTGTTGAAGACGAAGGGCACGAGGAGGGTGGTGACCTCACAGATGATGCTTGGCGCAGAGGATGGAGAGAACGAGGGATGGGATGAGGACTTTGCTCAGGGTTATTTGTAACTTGGGCATCCACTACTTACCACATTAGAGATCGAGATCTGCGAGGTCTGATCTAACATTACCTTGCAAGGTCTTGGGTGACGAGAGCATGCCTTGCAATGCCTCGTTAGATTTGGGAGTTTTTGGTGATGTGCTTCCAACTCCGATTCCATGAAGGGACAGCCTTGAGGAAAGAAGACCGCAAGGATGCTGCACACAGCTCCCTCCCGTAGGAAACACTGTCGTGACAGACGTGTCAACGATCAAGAACATGACGCTTCTCATTGCGGCGCTGTTTGTGTCTGTTTTCATGGAATCGTACAATGGAAGTCGAATATCTAGCACGACCCCTGCGGCGGTGCCTGAGTACTGAGTACTCCCACGGCGTGACTCTGCAACTCATTCATGGCGGCATTTGATATTCTGCCGCGGCTGTCATGAGATCCGAGTCCTACCACTGGAAAGGAACCGAGATTAAGACGCACAATACATTTGGAAAACGGCTGCCACAAGTAAAACAGTATTACACCGGGGGAAGTGGCCTGAGTGCATTTATGGAGACGGATGTTGGGAAAAGTCCCCTAAAGTCCCCCCTGCTCCAAGGTGCTACGGAACAAGTCCCAGCACAAGTCCTTGAAACGAGCGATTGCTTCAATTGAACAAATCTAGAATCTACATGAAGGCGGGTTAGTAACATCCCAGGTGAGGCTCCTCGGGCGCTGACCGTCCGAAACACAGCCCATGCGTTGTGGGCTAAATTTGGCTCATCCAGAGATTCAGACTTGGAGGAATCCGAGTTCCATTATTGATGCAAATGCCACGTCAGTTAAAAGTCTGGCAGCCTGAGAGTCTCGAAGCTGTTTAACTACCCATCAACGTAGTCTGCATTCCTGCATTTCGAAGGCCACCTGAATTATTACTCATGAATCTTGCCTTGAATCCTGCCAAAGTTATCGACTCAGTCCCCTATGTGGCCCCAGATACTATGCCACACAAAATAGCCTCATCTGATGTTGAATCTCCTTGCCGTTTGGCTCACAACTGTAACTCCCC
>JBBPRK010000671.1:0-19104 GCA_038093075.1 Boletus patriciae
GGGGATTTTTCGCCGCATGTGTTTGCAACGTGTCCGATAGGATATAAACCAGGTTATCTGCGGTCACCATCATAGACGAGACCAGCTAGCCCATAGCGCACGACGAACGCCAACACGCTTCCGGTAACCTAATCATTCATGAATTTCGCCAAGCCGATCACGTCGGTTCAACCACACTCACCTGCGTCGCCATCAGCACCTGCACTAGCCGTTTCTCGGACATCGGTCCGAAGCGCAAGAGGAGGAAATTCAGAATAGTCAAGTTGGTGGCCTCGATGATCTGCCCGTTTTTCGGATCGAGGACCAGAGCCGTTAAACCAAACGTCGAAAAGAGCCGGAGAACGAATGTGGCCAACTTGGATGGCGGTTTCGCGTGCAATTTGGTTATCGAGGGGTGCAAAAGATTGGTGTCAGGATCAAACCTACCAACCAGGGAATGAGTCAATGTGATTGCTAGATGAACCGTCGGAACGAACCTCGGGACGCGATGCCTGGGGCATGGAACTAACCCAAATAGCTGTGGACATGACAGGACGAAATTGAATATTTGGGGCAAGAAGAACAAGAGTAACGTCTTTGAGAAGTGACCCTGTATCCCCACGACCGAAAAGGCCATTCCGGTGACATAACAAAGGGTATCGCCGGGAAACGCGCGAGCAGGATACCTATTTAGCGGACTCGTCACCAAACGCAAAGAGGACCTAGGAACGATACCACGTACCAATTGTGGTACATAAATCCCAGACAGACTCCTAGCAAGGGGAGCATAAAGTATAAACTGAATAGATGCCTGCCCACCAACTCGCTGCTGCCATAGGACATGCCGGCGTGCCATGCGCCTCCTACGTCTACCTCGGCTTGACTGCCGAGGAGGTGAAGGGGTATCTTGAAATCTATAGGCCATGGAAGATATAATAGGTCGTTGAGGATGACCGATATGGCGATGATGACTGCTTGGCTGACTTCGGAACCGTTGATGCCGGCAAGAATGTTGATGCTGTTCGTGGTGAACGTCGAGAGGAGGGACATGTACAGGTAGTAGAGTGGGCCTAGCAAAGCGTCAACGGTCTGGTGCACGGTCGTTGGGCGCACGCACCTAGATTGACGAGCACGCCGAGAAAGGGCCGGAGGGGCAGTGGCACCACGACGTGGGTGTTGCCTCCTTCGGCGTAGTACACCATGAGCATAGGGATGGCGGCAATGACGGGTATTGGTAGTTTATGCCTCCATCGAATATCAAAGACGTCGTCCAAGAATCCCAATATAGTCGCCATCAACAACGACAGCAACGAGGAGAGGTATACGGACAACTAGACTGGGCATTGGAGCAACGTGTACCAGATTGAAGTGCGACGGCTCACCTCATGGTGCAGGGAGGCGACGACCTGAAGGCCTTCGAGGGATTTTCGGCTCTGTGGAAGGTTCCCGGCCGTGTTGGAGAAGGGGAATGGAATGAACAGAATCAGCAAGAGGACGTATATGGAAGCGCAGACGAGTCCCTGGCTCTCTGGTCTGTGCATGCTCAGCGAAACACGGGCCTGGATTCCTCACGGGAAGCTTACATCGGGTCTGTATATACCTTCAAGAGATCCCTTCCCTTGAGGTTTGCCTGGATGAATCGTGGGCCAAGGGCGGGTATCAAGTACAGCGCGGCCAGAAATGCGAATATGGAGAAGCCCACGGAGGCAAACAAGACGGGGAGAGGTGGTCGTGGGTCGAGGAGAGGTCGAACGACGAACCATGTCGCGACGGGGACGAGGGAGACGAGGAATAGACTGGGCAGCGGTCTCGCGGGTGGTGTTGGTGCCATCGTGTCGTGTCCAATGCGTCGTCCATGACCAGCTTGCCATTTACGGCCACTACCACCTGGGTCTTGAACCCAACCCAGTGTCATCTCAAGACAATCAAAGGCAAGGGCCGCGGTGTATTCGGTACGAGACGTTCATGGCTACCTTGCACGACCTGCTCACCGCCGTGTTCAGCTACTCAAGCTATCCCACCCCAGACCGTGATCGAAATCAGCCCCGTCCTGCTCTTCAGCAAACAAGAATACGATGACCACGGCAAACACACCCTGCTCGATCACTATGCCTATAACTGGAGAGACGGTCGAATGGCGCTCCCATTAGGTCTAGGTCCGTCCTGTTTCCCAGTCGATCCCCGCGGGCTGATCAGAGATCACAAAGTACAGGCTCGTTACTCAACCACGCAGAGAACCCAAACGTGTCGTATTCTGTGGACGCCGCACGAGACTGTATCGTGTATACCTCTGCGCGTGCGATTCAGCCGGACGAGGAGTTGTGTGTTTTCTACGGCCACCGACTTTGGTTCGATCCCGTCGACGGTCCGCCTTGTAGAAACCCAGATCTGGATGAGAACGCCGATCCTTGGGGCGGCCTAGCGGACATCCAAGGACACACCGACGACGACGACGCCAACGCGTCTTCAGCTGTCAAGGACATCGTGGCGGAAGACGACCTTCCGTTCACCTGGAAAAAACTCGGCCTCGAAAAGGAGGAAGAACAGCTCAGTGACATCGAACTCGGTAATCGCCACCCACCATCCGCCATCGACCCCCACTGACCATCCCACACAGTCCAGGCATGGGTCGTAGATATACCCGACCAAACGCACATCGCTACGATGTTGAAGTACGCCGACCACCTCCCCTCCCTCCCTATCGTCCTGACGCCCCCTTTCAGATGGCTAAAACAATCTGGACTCGACAGGGATGCGCTGTCCCATCTCAAACGCATCCGGAGACAAGCCTCCCTCTGCACACTCCTCCTCGACACATCCCCGGACCCCCCAACACTCCCCCCGTCACCCACCCTGAACCCACCGTACCAGCTCCCCGTCCCCCGTCACCCCGCACTCACGCCCGCCTCTCTCGCGCTCAAAAACACCTATTGGCCCACCGTCTTTTGCCCAAAACGAAAGTGGGAACCCGAACCGTACACGACGGCGCGCGTCCGCTGGGCCTCGGACGCCGTGCGTCGTCTCAAGCATGCGTACGCCAAGATCGCCAGCGCCCAAAACAGAGAGGTCAGCTCGATCACGTCCACAGGCTCATCGAGCTCACCACGCATCGATCTCACAGCTCCCCGTCGTCGCACACGTCCCTATACCCTATCGAGACGATTCGATCTCGCGCCCGTTTTTCGGGTACGACACGCGTACGTCCACCAACCACCCCCTCCGCCACGCCGCGCTCGACGTCATCCGCCAAGTGGCAGACGACCGCGCCGCCCAACGACCAGCCCTCGAGGGGGAAGCGGAACCAGAAGGGGCCAAGAACGGCGCGCAATACCTCTTGACAGGACTGTCCCTCTTCATCACGCACGAACCCTGTCTCATGTGTACCATGGCATTGCTCCACTCCCGCGTCAAGGAGGTGTTCTATCTCGTCCCCATGCCGAAAACGGGCGGCTGTGGCGGCATCGCGTGCATTCCCTCCCTCAAGGGTGTCAACCACAGGTTTAGCATCGCCGTCTGGAAAGCGGATCCCAGCGACTGGCTGGTCCCACTGGATACGGAGATTGACGCTTGAAAGCGAGTCACGGCGGTATAGTCTAGTCTAGTTTAGATATACAAGTCGCTCGACGCCCCAGAGTAGATGTATCCAAGAAACAACCCCAGCCTATTCCAGCACTCCATCGCCGCCTGAGAACGCACATCACACTTTCCCGCTTAGAGAAGGGAAACAGGCAATAGGTGCGTCGGTGGTTGCCACATTTTATCGTGGATGAGCCCCAGCAGGTCGTCGTCGGGAAGAGTGCGGAGATAACGGTTCCCGTCCAACCCCTAGCAAGCAGCATGTCAACCACAAGCCCCGTCCGCACAACCACACCATCCGCTCACCTCTTTCTGCGCTTGCCGAATCACAGCCAACGCGATGGCGGCGCTGAGATCCCGAATGCGAGCCAGGCGTGGATACACGAGTCCCGCAGCGCGTTCCTCGGCGTCCAGCGACGACGCGAGGGCGACGGCCGCTCGTTCGACCATGCCGTCCGAGACGTGGCGCGTGTTGGAGAGAATCGCGCCGAGGCCGATGCCGGGGAAGATGTACATGTTGTTCCCCTGCCCAGGTTCGTATCGCACCCCGTCGTGCGTCACGGGCTGGTACGGGCTGCCAGACGCATAGATGACCTTGCCGTCGGTCCTGGAGGGAGGAGGGAGACTGAGCGAGAGATACATGGATGGGCTAGTGCATTGCTTACCACGCGACGGCATCTTGGTATTCGAGTTCGCTGAGGTGAACCGGGTTGGAAAGGGGGAAGATGATGGGCCGCGCGTTGAGAGAGGACATGACCTTGACAACGTCCTCGGTGAACGCGTTCTGAAGCGTGTGAGCGTGACGGAGGGCGGAGCATTGGACGATGCCCACCTTCAACGTGCTCAGACCGAGAAGAGCAGTGGGCTGGACATGGTTGATAATGTCCACCAAGTTCGTGAGCTGTGGACCGTCATAGTCCGTGCGAGCAAAGACTAGCACAGGTCCTCAGCGTCCTATACGCACGTCGCAGAAAGAAACGTACATTTCTTGTGTTCCTGGAGACCCTTGCGATCAGCCGTGATCAGCCCCTTGGAGTCGACGGTCTGGCACGATCACGCTTGAGCATGGATCGACGTTTAGTCACTCGAGATGATCGCGCTCACGTAAATTCGAGATTTAGCCTCCTCGGGACTCATACCCAGGGTAGTAAAGAACGAAAGCAGCTGCTTTGCAACACCAATCCCCGCAGAACCCGCACCAAAGAACAGTATCCTGTGGTCTGACAACGGTCTACCTGAGGCAGCCGAGGAGAGACGTGCGGCATTCATGAAGCCGGACAAGATGACGGACCCCGTGCCTTGAATCTGTTTGATGGCGATCAGACGAGGGGTAATGACAAACAAAGGTGTCACGTACGTCGTCGTTGAACACGCGGTATCGGTACCGGTACCTGTCGAGGTACCTAAACGCATTGTCCGTCGAGAAATCCTCGAATTGAACGAGTAAATTCGGGAACACGTCCGACATGGCTTGCATGAACTCGTCCATGAATTCGTCCATCTCGTGTGTTTTGTCAGAACCGGAGGCCTCGATCGACTCGCTCGGAAGGGACGTACCTCCTGACCCGTCGGTCTGGGACGACGAACGCCAATGTACAGGGGGTCGTCGAGGTAACGTTGGGTATTGGTTCCGAGATCGAGACAAATTGGGACCTAAGACGTCAAGATTGAACTGGGGTGATGTCACGATCGAACAAGACAAAACCGACACGTACGGTCGAAGTGGGCTTGATGCCTGCGCAGGCAATGTAGAGATCCCTGTCACCAAATTTGAATTCGTGAGTGAGTTGGCGCTCGACGACGATACACGCACAGTTTTCCGATGCTGATGGGCAAGCCGTTTGCACCGAGATCGCCGAGCCCGAGGATCCGCGAGCCTCCAAGGTGGATAAGATCACGTTCTGTAGTAGACGCCGTCCGACTCACCGTCCGTGACGACGGCGATGCGACCGTCGTGTGCGCTGGGCCAAGAGGCGAGCACGTCTCGGATACGACCCTTGTCTTGAATCGAGACATACAAACCCTCTGGTCTGCGCCAAATGTGGGAGTAGTTGACACACGCTTCGCCGACCTGAAAGGGTGATCGCTGAGCGGGACGTCACACGACCACAACGCGGCTTACCGTAGGCGTATACAAGATGGGAATCAATTCCTAAAGATGGTGTCAACGAGGGGTCGGTTCCCGTGTGTCCTTGTGTGTGCGCACCGACATGTTTCCGAGCAAAATGTCATAGAAGAGATTGGAATCGCGACCTTTGAGGCCATTAAGGTAAATGTATTTCTCGAGCGAGACCGACTTGGAGCGCAGCTGTTCAAGACAGCGCTGGCGGTGGTCTGTGTTGGCAAAGTGAGGAGGAAACCGGGCGACAGGCATGGCGTGAAATGCAGCGAACGAATGCGGACGCGCGGCTTTATATGTGGAGCGGATGGCAGGGCGAAAGGCCATATGAAAACGGGCGCGAGAGAAAAAAAGCAGAGCGAAAACTCGGCAAAGACATGATAATTAGTTTGGGGTGGTCTAGGCCGTAACCGTAGACCAGGAATGGATCACAACGGACAAAGTTATCTCAGTTCCCCGCTCCTCAAACTATCGACCACATGACAAAAGTGATAAAAAAAGCTCCAGGGGGACAGCACACAGTCTAAACCAGCCTGCACCGCCATCGTCAGCAAGCAAATAGCGGATCGAGCGCAGAGAACGACCTTGGTCGCTACCAAAACTCGCGACGCTTCTCCCTGATCGCCCTAAACGTCGACTTGCGCTCTCCCCACCCCGCCTTGACCGCCCCGACCCGTGCCTCCTGCTTTTTCGCAAACGCCCGTCTAAGCGGCCGCGGGAGCGCAGCGACCTGAGAGACAAAGCTCGGGGTGCAGTCGAACATCTTGGCGAGCTTGGCGCAGCTGTAGACATTCGGATCGGACCGTCTGAGCGTCCGTAGTTTCTCCACGTCCTCCCTTGACAGTCGTGCCGGCTCTGGTCTGTACTCTGACGGTCGGAGCAGGGGTGGTAGTGAGCCGCCCGTGGGTGTGGCTGGCCGCAGGAGAGGCGAGGCAGGGTCTAGCGTGGTCGAGTGGGGGGATGGTGCAGACGGAGGTGGTCGGTGGATGAAGGACAGCTTGCCGCCTTCCAGCGGGGTGACGACGGCATTGCGCAGCGGATCCGGGAAACGTGCGGGGGGCTTTTCTGGTCGACGGGTCGCATAGGTTCTGCAGCCCAGCGTGAACCGGGGCTTGAGCATCGTGGTGGCGCAGTCAGAGTTGCAAAAATGTCCAACACACGTCAACAGCGCCACATCCTTCCTCGTCACAGAAGGGGACAGCCCCAATGGACTCCGCAAATGAATAGACGGTGTTTTGGATGACAACAGTCACAGAAATGCGATCGGGCACACACACGGTCGATCTTTTACCAACGACGGTGGATGCCAATCTTTGATATGTACCAAGCCCGTAATGAATGCAAGATGCGGTCTGAATCTATCATACACCTTCTATAAGTACACATAACAAAGATTCAAGACAAAACGAGCCGAATGAGCAGGAGGATCTCCTAGGTCGAACAACGAATAATGGATGTGCGCGAAATACGAAAGCAACCGACGCAAGAAATCGACTCATAAATCAGAGATACTTGGTCCGTGAATCTCTTGGGAAAATGCTATTCTGCAAGGAAGGAGTGTGCGAAGGATCGTGTATGGAATTGTCCAGTCATCAAAACACCAATAACCAAACTCAAGAAGCTCGTTTTCATGACTTGTCACCAACTCGGGAGGTCGGTCCTTCAACGAGCGGCGGATTGCTGTTCACATACGACCCGGGATAGTACATCCGGGGAGCGGGCCGCGACTCCGTGACTCGGACTGGAACACCTTGGGGCCTCATAGGTGGCGTGATTTTCGCAGAGCCCTGAGAGCCCGATGGGCCACGAGAGTGACTACCGAGGGCAAAGCAACCCTGCATCGCTTGTGGAGGCTCTGGACGAGCACTCGTGGCCGAGACAGAAAGCCGACGTGCGGGGGGCGACGAAGACGGCAGGTGCTCCTGCACTCTTCCCGGAGAGGTGACGTTGATGATCGTATCAGGCTTGCGCTCGGGGAACCGATACGACAATGGAGGCTCTGCGCCGTTCTGATGCAACTTGGCAGACTGTGGGTACCCATACCCAGCGGGGTCCTGTCCCCTGGTAGATGGCTCCGCGCGGACAGCGAGCAGCGCTTCTTCGAGCGATTCCATACGCTGGCGGAGCATCGTGATCTCCTCCCGCATCACGCGGGTGCGCTTCTCGACCAAATCCTCCACGACCTCATCCATCTTTTCCTGCTGCTGCTTGAGCGACATCATGAGCGCGTTCGACTTTTGCAGCTGGTCCGATAACCAGGTCTTTAGCTGCTTCGAATCATTGAGGGCATCGTAAAAGACCTCGAACGGAGCCAAAAAGGCAGACTTGTCGCCCGTGTAGCCAGGATGCTGAAGGGCATGAGGCGTAGGTGGTACCAAGGTGCTGGCTATTGGAACGGAAAGATTGGGTGAAGATTGAATCGTCCGCGCGGTCGAAGTGACGGAAGGAGGCGCGGCGGTGCCCTGCAGACTAAACCGAGTGGGTGTGGGGGGCACATTACCGGCCACTCTGCGGGTAGTGGGTGCATTGTTCAACACCAACGGCAGACGGGGAATCGCCATTGGGAAACGGCCGGGATCTGCGACTGGTGGTGCGCTCTGAATGACAGGCGCGAGTGGATCTGATGGGCCAGCGCCACGGGGGCTGATCATGATATCAGCGGGCTTCTTTTTGCGGCCACCGGGCTGGGCAGCACGACGACGTGCAAAGCTGATCGGTGGGGGTGGCAAGGAGTGGGCTGCTGGGGGCTGTTGTGGTTTGGGGTCGAGCGACGGGAGCGCTGGCGGTTGTTGAACGACCATCGGTGGAGGGCTAAGTGGCCGGGCAGAGGATGTAGTCGCCTGGCTGCCCGATGCGACGGCGTTTCCCGCGGAACGGTTGACGACGGATATGGCGCTGGGACTGACGCGCCGGATGCGAGCGAGGTTTGGGGTCGTCAGCTGGTCACTGGGCGGCGACCTACTGGGAATGCTCGCAGAAACCAAGGGACTGTGGCCCGCGGAGGAGATGGCGGCGGATATGCTGGCTCTGCGCTGGTCGACAAGGGCATTCTGTGGCTGCTTGACGAGGATGGGACGGGGGTGATCGCGAGAGGCGGGATCGTCTGGGACAGAAAAGGTGGACACGACAGGGGAGATCGGGACAGGCGTGGCAGAGGAGCTGATGGAGGAGTCGGGCCCGCCGCCGCCGGTCACACGGCGTTTTTTCGACGAGGCGGGGGCGGCAGAGGAATCGCGGGACAGGTCGTTGTGGGGCGGGGCGTCGTCCCTGTCCTCCTCCTTGATGCGGACGGCGAGTGGTGATTGGCGAGTGGCATCGGGGTTGTGGCTGGTGAGACGCGTTTAAATCTCGCGGCGAGGGAGCAGGAGGAACTTACGCATCCGTGCGCGGTGGGGGGTCTTCGCGGGAGCGTTTCTTTGTCGCCGTGGCGGGCGAGCGTGACTGGATGGGCGGCAGCGCGTTGCTGAGGGCCGTCTCGCTGAGTGAGGAGCTGCTGAACGCCTGTGCAAAGGAAGGGAGGGACTGGGGAATGGACATGGCGAGCACAAGGAAAAAAGAAAAAAAAAAAGAGACGGAACCGAAGATCGCTGTCTCCCAGTTGAGCGTTGCGTCTGGAATTTCCCAAGTTCAAATGGCCCTCTCGTAAGTCAATATCGCTGCAGAGACAGCCTCGCTCACAGCCCTGTCAAATCTACCCGACTCGCTGCAGCCTATCCTGTCTGTTCGTCGAGGTGGCAACGCCAATGGGCACTCGCCATCCAAATTGACGCTTCCGCTATCTCGGTCCACACATGCCCCCACGATTCCGACACGGCCACATACCTCGAGGCAGACATCACTCGCATCAACAGGCCCCCTGTGATCCTTGCGTACCGCAACGATGGCCAGTCGACCGTCCTCATATACCGTCACCGAGCGGCCCTATTCCCCGAAATCCTGTCCAGCCCATCCTTCGTTCTTATCGACGCCTTCTCTCACAGGGCCGAGGCTCATTCATGAGTCCCCGTCTTCCACAGAATGGAACCTTCATTTCGGACTTGCATGGGGCGTCTGATACTGCTCTCCCAGCCTAAATCAACCCAATTCGATCGTGAGCACGTATAGCCTTGCACGCCGGTTCAACGTATCTGCCTCATGACCTCATACTTGCCCCCTTTGCCATGCTCGCTTATCAACGTAAAACGCTTCAACGTAACAACGGACATGATGTCCAAGAATTCGTAGCTAATGACTTCATACACTGAGCCATGGGCGCACCCTGATCAATAAATATCCCCTGTCCAATCACGCTTTTCCCCTCTTTTTCCGACGCGCCGTCAACACTGTGATTGCGGGCTTGCCGTCACCCTCGACAGAGCCCTTACGTGGCTCGTTTGGATTGCTCACCGTAATCGACCCGTAAATATACGAATCGTATGTTTCAACTGAAGCGACTGGCTCTGGGAACGGGTTCGGTGAAACGTCCTCCATAACCCGTCTCTTATCGCTGTGACGCGGCGGGGGCGTTTGAGGGGGGGCCAGGGTGCTTCTGCCTGCATTCGGCTCTGGCGTGCGCCGATGCGCATCACCTGCGCTCTGCGCACGTCCTCCAGGCTCGACGATCTTGAGCCCATCACATAGTCCTTTGATCACCTCTTCCAGAACCCGCGTGGACCACACCGCCCGTTCTACAGATGGAAACTCGTGTCCAGTCAGCAGCGAACTCAACACACGTTTGATCATCTGCGAAGACACCTCTCCAGGCTGTGGCGCTAGCGGCGAACGTGGTGGCGTCGGTGCGGGGGATGACGTGGCCATGACGAAAAACCCTGTGACAGCTCCCGCGATGCATTCCTGCCGAAACGACATGCGCTCCCAAAACTCCTCGAGCGACACCTTGCCCAGCGCCCTGCTCGTCCGCTCGGTCTTGGTGGCGGACGACCCCTCCTTTCTATCCGAGCCGCTCTCCGCGTCTTCTTCCGACCTCTGGGTAGCGCGCCCGGTGCGCGGACGTTTCCGCTCCGGAGACTTGACGCCCTCCGCGTCCGTCGTGTACGCGATCTCGTCCAAGAACCGCGCCTTGGGGTCATCATCGAACCACGGGATGACATGCCCGATGTGAGCTGGCTTCTCACCGCGGCCGATCGGGAAACACGGCAGCGGAACCTCGCTCTGACAGTACGGATGCCCATACGACCACGGCACCGACGTCGCGGACGCGGGCGTGGAAGAAGACGCATACACGCGTTCCAGCGCCTGAGACGCCTCGAGTTCGCCGAAACCCGCTAGGAGATGGAACAATCGGACGTGCGTCGTCGTTTCGTCGTGCCGGGTCCGCACGTCCTGCGCGACGAGGCTAAACTGACGTTTCCACCATGCGCAGAGCCCGAGGTCCGTCAGCGGGCGCTTGCCTGAATACTCGGCAGAGTTGGGGAAGAGGTATTGGTTCTGGGCGCGGGCAAAGAGGTGGACCCAGAGGTGGGCGACTGGGAGGGGTCTGGTGGTGGGATCGACGTAGTAGGTCAGGAACGCACGCACGAGCGCTTGGGTGGGCGATGGTGATGTTGCCTGGCCAGTCGAGTCGACCTTGGATACGTAGAGCACAGCGCTGGATGCGGACGGCACATGGTAGAGGGATGCCTCGATGGCGGAGACAAAGACATGCGGAGAGTCCGGGGTGGGCTGTTCTGAGAGAAGGATGAGTATGTCCTGGAGAAACGTCTTGGGTCGTGGGGCTGCAAAAGGGTACAAGTTTGAGTGTTTCCTGGGGGCCGATACGAGGACGTGGATGTGGAATTCGCGGGTCCCTGGCAGGTTTGCCAGCCCCTGCAACAGCGCATCGCGCAGGTTCATCCTCTGGACGCGTGGGAAGCCAACGGCAGTGTATGGTATATATTACGACTACATCCACATGGTAGAGTACAAGAACAAGGCGATTATACAAGCAGAGAGTGTCTTCGTAACCGGGGATGCATCATGCGACATACGCAAACGTGTCCCTCGTACCCTCCACCCGCTCAATGTACTCTTTCTCAAGTAGCGTGTCGATTGCCTGTCGGGCGCACGTGAGCTTGGACAGCATGCGACTCTTCAGTCACCTACCTTTTTGATGTCAGGGATCTTGGGGGCAAACCTCTGCGAGATCTGCGAAATGACTTCCTGTATCAGAGGCTGGTTCTTCATCGTCTTGCGCGCCTTCATGATGCTAAACGACAAGTGAGTGGCACATAAACCCAGCGGAAACACGGGCATACCGGACGATGGTGGCCTGAATCACGTATTTGCGATCTTCGTCGACAGTCTTGAGGACTTCGGATGATTCTGCCTTCACTTCAGCCTTGATCGGTTGGTTGAGGTTAACACGAATCTTCTTGGACTTGAAATCTGCATGCAGCGGTAAGTAAATGGTAGGGAAGAGAAGATATGGGGCGTACTAGGGTTCAAATCATACTGATCAGTCTCGTCGTTGACGAGAATTTTGGCCTTGACGAGGAGTGACAACACTTGAACCAAAATATCCTTGCTGATCGCAGTGGCCGTCACGAGTTCCTCCAACGAGAGTGTGTCGTGGTTGTTGTACTGCAACAACACCGCCATCTGGTACGAACTCGTCATCAGAATGTACTTTTGGTTGAGATAGTTCGTCCGGAGCTCGTTCTTGGAGTAGTTCCATAGCCAGGTGAGTTTCCTACCCGAGTGCTTCGTCTGGTAGTATTTAGAAAACCTGTCATACGTGGGCAGAATCTCAGGCGGGACAATGAAATCGTTGTTGGGCGCATTGAGAGGCCAGAAGTTGGTGCCGAGCACCATGATGCTAAAGTTGACGTCCATGTCGTCGTGGTTCTGCTGCATCCGCTCTTTGAATTGATCGGTCAAGTCTTTGCTCAGACTCATGTCTGTTGGCACCACGTTACCGCCGAAAATGACAGGAAATGACATGCAGAACATACCAGTGAACATGCGCTGCAGTTTGTTGGTGTACTCGAAACCGCAAGCCTCCTTCAACTTGGATATCATGCTGGCTTCGCTCTCATCCGACGCGGACACACCATGAATGAGTCGCTTCGACAACTTGGTGGTGTAGAACGTCTGGAACACGTCCTTGTCTTCAATATACTTGAAGAGAATCATCTACAACGCATCATCAACAGGTGAAGCAAAGACGAGATTCGCAAAAAATTTACGACGCGGTTAAGGGCACCCTCGAGATCTTCTTCCTCTGCCATCTTGTTGTTTTTTCTCAGCAGCATATCAGCATGCTTGGCGAGCAACTCTGGCGATTTCGTCGTCGACGTCCCCGTCGCTGCATTGCGGTTGACGAACTCCCTGCAAGCCTTGTCAAGACTGGCAACGAATCCTGCTTCACCCCTGAAGCTGCGCGCCACCGTCTCCGAGTTCTTACGATGCACTTCCAATAAAGCATCGACATATGCCTTGGGATCCAGTCCGTCGGCACTTTCCGAACCCTCTCCGACCAACTTTGAAACTGCCGTCAACCCGGCCTTCTTGACATGTTCCTCAAACTTCTTCCTTAGCGGCTCCAATCCTTCCGGAATCCGAGACAGTAGCGCATACATTCGTTGCAGGTCTTCGTCTTTATCGAAATCAAGTAGGCTTTGGAAGCTTTCCCACATAAGCTCCGAGTGTTGTCGAATAAGGACATGCTCGCATTTGCTCACGAGCTGTTTTCGGGTTTCCGTGTTGAGGTAACGGTCCACACGATCCTCCTCCTCTCTGAGACGCTCTTCAGCCTTCTTCAGGTAGTCTGAGACACTACTCTCCGCAAGGAACGCTTCGGATTCCTGCTGATAATATTTTTCGGTGGCCTCGAGGAATGGCGATTCCAGGTGCTCCTTGTAAACATCAAGGGAAGCTTTGTTGATATCGGTTTCGTCCAGTCCCAGAGAAACAAAGGAATCGACGACCTTCTTGACGAGGCCCTGATCGATGGTCTCGCCATTCCGTTGGCGCTCGATCAGTCGGAGAATTGCGCCCGCCAGTTTCCCGTGCCTGCTCTGCACATGAAGGAAGAAGTTGGATTTCCACTGGACGAGTGCGAGCTGCACGATATTCATTGGATCGATGGTGAATATATAGAAACAAGTGAATGACGCACTGTATAAACGGGATAGACACCCTTTCGACCTTCGTCCCGTTCGCGTTTAACCCAGTGACGATTGAGATAGGTGAACAATCGGTTAATGTAATTCGCTCCTGTCGTGTACCTATCCCATTCGCCTGCATAATATCGTAGGAGGGCCTCGTCTTGCAGAGCGTCCGATTGCTGTAACCTGCCGTCAGCTTAGGGTAACTGGAAAGAGAAGGACCCATACCTCCTTCAGACCCTTTAGATGTGTAACAAAGTATCGAATGAGGTTATTATATAAATCAGAGCCCATCAAATTGGCCCCAGCTGCGTCGGGGTGGTCAGTTTGGTCATCGTCGTTATCGGGAGGGGCATCTTCGGTAGGAGAGGGACATGGAGGGTTACTCACTGCGGTTTCCAGCACTCACGGCACTATCGGGTGCGCCATGCATGCGCGAGGATGTGCAGTAGTTGTAAGCTACGGTGTAGAGGCTCATGTACTTGGAGTACGAGACGCCGGTCTGCAGCTTGGTCATGATGTGATCCACGCCCTCCTCGAGAAAGGCCCAGGTGGTCGCCAGGTCTGCGGACGCTGGCGGCATTGGATGGGGAGTGTTACTTGGTGTAGACGAGGATAGAGTGGCCATGGTGGTGGTAATGTGTAGAAGAGGACCAAGCACGGCTGATCAGTAGGGGGCTTGCCGCAAAGGCGCGGTTGTGGCCAAGTTGTGGCGCTGAACTCGTGTGGTCTCCCCTTATTATAGATATAAAACAATGGTGCTTTACGCTACACCTTGACCCCGGTATGTATGCAAGCAATCCCACCCCACAGGTCTGTCCAAGCCCCGCCGTCGTGATCTTCCCCTGTCGCAAAGCCAGCGTCCCTAATCATCCCCGCAAACTCTGACTGAGAAGGGAATTTTCGTATCGATTCGACCAAATACTGGTACGAATCTCTGTCGCCCGCCAGAATGGTCCCCATCAGGGGTATCACGGAAAATGAATATTGGTCATATAGTCTGCCAACTATGAGAGGCATCCGAGTAAGACGACGAGATACTCACGCGTTCAACAAGGGATTGCCCACTTTGCTAAACTCGAGGCAGGCAAAAGTGCCTCCTGGTTTGAGCACTCTGTGCGCCTCTTGCAGGACAGCGGGGATGGACGTGCAGTTGCGAATACCGAAGGCGATCGTGTACAGGTCGTATGTGTTGTCCTCGAATTGTGACGGAGGAAGTTCCTGTGCGTTGGCCTCATGGAATGACACCTGCGGTGCTTGGCACCCCTCAGTATTGTCTCGGGAAAACCCACGGCGGACTCACTATTGTGGTACATTGTCTTTTTGAATCGCTTGAAACCCTCGCCAAGCATTTGTGCATTGATGTCGACAATTTCAACGGTGGTCTCTCTGTCGGCATACTCTTCGCGTGCGTGATCGAGAATACGAAGTGCAATGTCGCCCGTTCCTCCAGCGACATCGATGCAACGAAGGGGACCTTTGCGACCAGGCCTCAAGGTGGAGACAAAAGCGTCCTTCCACAGCCTGTGTACGCCCAGAGATGTAGCGTCGTTCATCAGGTCGTACTTGGACGCCACGCTATCGAAGACGCCTTTCACCAGGGATTCTTTGGATTCCTCTGGGACTGTCTTGAAGCCGAACGAGGCGGACCGACCAGACGACTGCGAACTGCTGGGGGGTGCCTGGCCATGGTTTTTCCGTAGAAGAATTGGCGCGACGAGCTGTCTATTCGCTCGTCTCGCGCAATGAGAAGCCTGGCGGAGCATTCTGGATGGGTGGGGAGGGACTTGGAGAGGCACCCAGAGTTCCCACGCCTTCCGCTTTAGGTAGTTAGCCGATACTGGCAGTCGTCCGGTCGAATCCAAGCGCTCATCACCACCACCGCCGCCACACTCCCACTGGTGCTGAGCTCGAAGCACGCCTGCCTCTTCCCACTCAGAGTCCAGATCACGGACTGCATACCTTTCCGATCGAACACCACCTCCACATCATGGGTCCTGGGCTCTGCACTTATGTCGGGGTGTAGACAAGGGAACATCCCGCTATCCCGTCACGACGGATGGCCGAAAAGAAGTGGCAACATGGATATCGGTCACACAAACGCGATGTCCGAGAAAGCCTGCACAATAGACCGAGTGGATGTTACAGAGATCACGGAGTCGAACAGCGAGCAAAGAGTCTCGCAAAGTGAACGAGGTGGGGAGCAATGCTTGATCTCAACCCCCAGACACGCCGGAGAACGTCGAAAACTCGGACGAAACCGCAAGCGGTGATGCAGTCGAGGCGGATGGCTACGGGAAGTGTCAGAGTGTGTGCGGAGAAGGCCGGGACGCAGCGACAGACACCGTAGATGACCCGGGTGGCCATGATACTAGTGGCGAGCTAATGGATAGTGCAAAGGAGTCGGGACCGTCAAGAGACCACGCACACGAGCTGTCGCATCGGGAGGCTTAGAGGTGTACGGGAGGCCGCGACGACGAAGAGAGTGAGGTGGCGAGCATGGTACCCACCGGACGACATACCCGAGCCACTCGATGGACCCGCCAGACGAACCTAACGAGCCTCCAAGCTTCGAGCTCGAGGGGGACAGAAGTGGAGATACACGCTTCGAAGTGAACGATTTTATCGGCGCGTCGGAAGCATCTGAGGGCGAAGAGGATGCTAGGAATCGACCCAAGACACTGCACAACGCGTTAGAAGACGTACATAAACGCTCGGAGCGAAGAAGCCGAGAGAACTCACTAGGGAGGGCTCGAGACAAGCGGAGCGAGTCGGTCGACGAAGTGGTCATACCACACGTCCTAAAGGCGAGAGGAACGAGCACGTCGACGAGACGTTCGCGTCGGGCAGAAGAAACTGCCCAGGAGCCCATAGGGACAAGCAGGAGGTGTCGAGTGGCGTCGAACACGATGAAGGACGAGGAGGAATGGGTGACGTAGCGAGCGGCGCGCGCCACGCCTCGAAACGAGCTAAAAGGAGCTGGACAAGATGTGGGTCAGCACGGACGGTACAGGTGCGATGAGCGAAGCACCTTGGGCTATCCACATCAGCCGCCAAGCGTCCCTGACGTTCCCAACCACTGTGAGCACACCTTAGAACTACCTACTAGTACTGACTACCTACGGTGTTTGGTATGCAACAGTTCCAGCTGGGAGTTAATTGCGCAGAACGTCTGCAAGTTGAAGCGATCGGAGAACTGGTGACGGGCAGAATTACACATCAGAACGCACTTATCAAGTATTACCTCAGAGAACCGCCGTCGTCTGGGATCAAAGCGTCTTGTCCTTTGGGACTATCTCCGCTGTAAGCCGAAAAGACTGCCGTTACAGGGACCACCGGTCCCCACAAACAGTTCCTTAGCGAGCCACTTGTCTCCTAGATACGGGAACGTAGATTGATCATCGTACTACCACTTTGGTTTGCGAAGGTCATTCCTTTTATGAAGCGTCTTCTTCCCTTTAGCCTCTCTGACGCTTTGCAATTCATCAAACTTCTTTTTCGCATACCTCCGTGCTTCTGCGTCGTCGACGAGCTCATCCACCAAAGTCCGTTTCCGATGTGCACGTGGAAGATTATCGGTGCTTGCGGTACCGAAAGGCGTGTTAGTCGGGAGGATCGTCCCAATCTGGCAGACAAGGAAGGTCAGTCGAGCGAGCGAGCGGACGAGAGATTCGAACGCGTACCGCAAAGTGCTTTGGGAGGCCTTTTATCCCCTTGCCCTCGCCATCGTCCTTCCGGTAGAATCGTTTGGGGTCCAGCTGATTCCGTAGGCGGAGCGCTTCGACTTCTCGATGTAATCGGGGCAAGTCTGCTTCCACCGGTGCTGGGAGGTCGAACCAGCCTGGGCCGGTCGTTTTGTTCTTCAACTGTATCCAGGAATTGAGAGCCATATCGGTTAGATAGTAGATATGTCGTACCGCCTTTCTCTGCTTCCTTGTCAACTGTTTCCAATCTGCGTTTGGGTCCTCGGGTGGTGCTGGCACAGACGCTGAAGAGGACGCAGCTTCTGCGTGTGCGACCTCTGGATCGCGCACCGACGTCGGAGCTTGGTGGCGAGCCTTGCCAAACTGAAAGTACGGCGGAGGGAGTACGCCAGGATCGAGAGGCGGCAGCGTTCTACGACCAATCGCAAGTCAGGCGCGACGACAAAGCATAACCCCTCACACGTACTTTTCCTCTTTTTCCTCCCCGTCGCCGATCTTGATGATTTCTTGCTCTCCAAACCCATCCGTCTCTCTCTCCTCTTGCAACATTTTCACCCTCCGAGCTTCTTCGCGTGCATTCCGTCTCGCCTTGTCGAGCAACGACTGGAGGTATTCCGGCGTGACCTCGTCTTCCGTATCAGAATCAGAATTAGACGTGCTGTCTGAATCTGCCTCGGAGTCAGACGTCGACAAATCCGAGTCCGAATCAGAGGCCATTCGTTTTCCCTCGTCCAACGCGTCGGTCGACATGCGTGCAGACGTTGATCGAGATTGCATATGCGTCCCAGGGCCATTGCAAAGTTTGAAAGCGCTTACGTAATCCGATATTTCCTTCAACTCGACTCGGAACGAGGGGAGGTGTTGTCCAAATGCCTCGCCGCCGTCCCTCCCAACGAGCCAAGCCCCATTCCAAACCTCGGCCTGTCGACAGAAAAGACAGCCAGCTCAAACGATGGAACACGCGCGCCGACATTGAGCTGGACGAGGAAGATCAGTGTGCGTCGCTCCGAGTTCCTCTTTTGTCCGGGCCTTGTTGCTGAAATGAACGTCTTGTCGCGTTCTGATGGCGTGCGGCAGTTCATGCGTCGAGGGATCGGATTATGCTTGATGAAGGGAACGAGGTGGTCGAGGATGGCGATGAAGAGGAGGTGCTTGCGTTGCAGGGTGTCTCCTCTGACTCGGACGACGACGCCGACGCCGAGTACCCATCCGATGTGCCAGACGACGAGCAAGGGAGCGATGACATGCAAGTCGACTCTGAACCCACCACGTCCAAGTCGAAACCCAAACCCTCACGCGACACCAAAAAATCGAAATCGAAATCGAAATCGTCCTCGAAAAAGAACGCATCCGACTCGGAATCAGAGGAGGAAACGTGGGGACGCAGCAAGGGCGCGTACTATTCATCCAATGCCGCACAGCTCGACTCGGAGGACGAGGAAGCCAACGAGCTCGAAGAGCAGGAGGCACTGCGGTTACAGGCCAAGGCACGTGAGGCCATGTGTGACGAGGACTTCGGACTCGGAGATGTCGTAGAGGGCGACCTCGAGCCGCCCGAGGCGGTGTATGCTTGTCGTTCTTGTCATGCACACAGCTGCTAAGCATGGGTATCTAGGGAACAGCAGGCGTTGCCGAGTCCGCC
>JBBPRK010000672.1:0-19097 GCA_038093075.1 Boletus patriciae
TCAGGCAGTGGTCGAACCGAACCATTCATCGAAATTGCTGTGCCGCCGGCCATCAAGTGATGCCGTGGTGAAGCACCGCATTAGAGCGCGGTGAGACCATATCTGGAAACTTAGACACGATCATGGAGCTTGCCCCGCTCCCCCTGGTACAGTAGGCACTGATCTGAGGACGGCCCGACAGTGATCTGCATCCCAAATGGCTCACCATAATTTCCTCATAATCTCACAGTATGCGATAGGCACAACTTCATTATCACAGCCATTTTGTGATGAACCTTAATCCCAGGCACGGAGACGACCTCGTTGAATCAATCATTGCCAAGGTCGGTCGGGGGACCTGCCACAAGTATATATAGCCACTGGCGAGCTTTTATCACTCCCAGCCTATCCTACCCAGCCTGTGGGCCATGTCCAGTTCGGTGGAGATGGTCAGGCTTTCGACTCTGGGTGTACTATAATAGTAGCGAGGGACAACCATGCATCTTAACGCTTGTCATTGTAATGACCGAATGCGATAGCAAGACAGGACTAATTGATACACAGTATCATAAAGTCATGGCCAAGTCAAGTGAGCAACGTGACGTGAGATAGAAACTATGAACAGTAGAATCAATCTACTACATGATAAGGTTCTTGTCAACAAGTGAAGAATAATAGTTTGAGAGCGATTAAAGTGTAGGAGTCAGCAGCGTGCGTGTATACAGTAGTCAATATCGGAGTGATCATGGCGTCCCCGCTGGGCACATAAGGTGTGGCGCTTGAGCAGGGAAAACGATTTTAAGAATCCCAATCGCGATTTAAACCCAACAGGGCGGGAGTCCACACGGATGCGAGAGTTCAACCCTCAGCATACGCAACGCGAGACAGCGGGGACTTCCTCTCTGGGGAGCTCGACAGTCTTGCACGTAGTGTGAATGACTGGTGCATTCTTGCCTTGTCCTGGATTTCATCACCATCGCCGCACTGCACAACCTGGCAGGGCACTGAAGGCAGGGAACCGCCAGCATTCTTCCCGCACTCCTTAGGCTTACAGGTCCGCCCCCGTAACCGCGACTTACTCCGTTCGTGACATGCAAGTGTGAGGGAGGCAACGAGCTGTGGCATCGTCAACGTGGGTGTTGGTGCGTTAGTGGGGATTGTCCCAGTTCGTGCCGGTGGGGAGGGTGAGCGTCGAGGAATGCTCAGATGAGACTGAGGTTGACGGGGACGTTGTGGGATTTCGAAACGAACGTGGCGTCTGTGAGACGTAGACGTAGAGGATGTGATCGATGATGAAATGATCGACAATGAAGAACAAGGGGACTCCTTGTGATGTGGCGGAGAGGTGGTTGTTCCGTCCACCTTTAAGTTCGACTCCGATGAGAGTGTAAGTGGGGTTGAATCGATTGGCAGAGTCCTCGTACTCGGCGCGGAAAGGTTCAGGGACGGCACCGATATACTTGGCGATGATATTCGTGGTAAGGGACTAGGCACCGCCCGCCCCTCAACACAGCCATTCTCAGTCAATCTTCTTTGTATCCTTTCGACCAACACACGATCCATAGCGTCAAAATTGCGTGATGCAGACAGTAACCTGTCAGGAGAGTCTAGCTCCCCAACAGACTGGCGAGCCTCAATGCCGCGCAAGATACTCCGATGGACGACACCCAACCACCACAGTTCTGCTACTTGCCGCTTGCTTTTTCTCGGGCGTTTTGTTTTCGCGTCCTTTCCAAGACTACCTTGTGAGGAAGAAACCGAAGAATGCGCGGAGCGACGTTTACGAGGAGTTTGGCCAGCAGACGGCAAGGGACCATCAGGACAAGGAATGCATGTTCCATCAAGCATTTCCACGTCCATGTCGCCATCCAATGGGGTACCTGGGAATGGAACGACGTTTCTCACATCCGGGAGGTCCGGCTCTAAGCCTTGCAGCCCCGCGCCACAAAACAGCTCTCCTGGGATGCTCTGCGAGCAAGCAGCAGAAAGGGATATGGAGACGGTAGGCGGGGCTTTGTATGTCACCAGGAACGGGGAGGACGTGGAGGACAAATGATGTTGGCGAGAATGGAACGGGGTCGGGATGGATCCAGTGGAAGATTCGATATCGCTCCGGCGACAACCAGTCCGAGCGGAGGAGGTCGGGTAGACAAAACTTTTGGGAAAACCAGGACCGCACACATTCGAGCGCGAGTTGGCGTTGGTCGAGTCCACGAGGGCTGAGCGAGAGCTCGAAAGTAAGCAGGGCCTCGCAGTTGGAGGAGGCGACGAGTAAAGCGACAGCGAAAGGGTGTGTGTGGCCAACATTTTACAAGACTGGGTATCAGTCGTTGCACAATAAAAACGGGTTACTGGCGATCGATTAATGAGTGCAAATGAGAATGGGAAGTCGAGCTTCGCACATGAAAAAGTTGAGATTATCAGGTCGACAGATGAGATTGAACGAGGAAGCGTCCTGCGCAGCTCGTTGCGTGAGGCTCAGCAAGAAAAGACAAATCTCTGCCCTGAGATCACCAAAGTAATACGGACATCGGAAGGTAAGTATCCACTCGTCGATAAACACAACGATGGTGACCCACCTTTTTCCTGGGACACGACACGGTGTTGGAACAACACAGAGCAAGCCCGGAGCTCGCCTGGTTCAGGTTGGGGAACACGAGGCAGGCTTACATACAGCCCCTGCCAGTGCAACACGCGATGACTGCAATATAAATGGCAGTAACCGATGTGGACAACGTGACAATCACGTGTGCGGAAATAATGAACTGAACACATCCTAGGATGGATCTGGCAGCCAGCAACCCACTTCTAGCCAAACTTTGCGGAGATAAAATGATGCTCGAATGCAACGAGTTCCACCTGACATTGACATCATTCAACATGGGTACGGCCGACCATTGATACCCATAGCGGAACTCGTTGACTCATCGCGTAACTTGACGGGATTGCGAATCACCGCGTCACGTAGACGGTGAATCATCCTGCGATAGCTACGACCACGGAGAACTAGGCGACTCTGAGCACACACTCCCTCTTCCAGAGGAGTAATACGCACAGTGCGAGTGGCCTGGAAGCGCCACAGTCTGAATGCATCTCTCGATTACCTTGTACCCCATGGTTGGGACCTGGTCACCTGGAGCGTTGTTCACCCTGAACTATAAATCACCCCTGAGACTGGAGATGCATGATGAACTGGAGGAGAGTCTGGGAGATAAGAACTCCTAGTTCCTCACACGCAATACAGTTCGTCGTGGGGGATCTGCCAACAATTATTATGAAGTTTATTTTGCATGTAGGTACTATTAGCACCTGAATGGGATCGAGGGACTGTCTGTGGAGAAGATGGGGTTACCTATTTCTTTGGGAGACCGCGCTAGACAACAAAGACGGGTCAGGTAAGACAATAGTCATCCCGAAACGCCATTGAGGCTCGGACAGAGTGGTATCTGCTCGGTCTCAGTGAATCCCCGTAAGGGCTTCAGGCTGAGATGACCAGCGCAACCCATTCTGACGCCGTCGGAGTCTAACTCGCTGAGGTGTTGGTGCCCTTGGCACTTGAGTGCCGCAGAGAGTGCCATAGCCATCGTTGGAGGGTCGGTTAACGGTTCGCGACTGAGCACGGGTGTTGGTGGTATGAGTGTGAAACTCGGTAGATCCTACGAGGCGTACATCTGATCCACACGGTGGCAAAGACAGAGGTGGATGACTCCAGGCGAAGATATCGATATCTTTAGATGTGTGAGCGGGTTCAAATGGACACAACTTTATCCGTTTCATTGCGCATAGAAGTTCAATTCGCTCAGGGATTCTCATTCTAGTGTCGAGGCCAGCGGAGTTGGCTCGCGCAATATAGTAAATTCGGTAATCTGGTTGTGTGATTCACCAGGAGGCGGGTTGTTGGGCGGGTGGTCCTATTTTCGGGTTTTCGGGATTCTTTCGATGGATGCACCTCGGGGACGAAGAGAGAAAATGGCGACTTGACGATCTAATGGCAGCTCGCTCAGATTAAATCGAAGGTCACGAGGTCTTTAGGTCCTAGGTGGTCCAGACGGTCGAGAGTGCTCACTTTGTTGAAATTTTTATAGTAAACAAGGATGTCAGCGCTGCCAAGCCATCTGGCCCGGATCCGCGGAACATGAACCGCCGCCTCCGAATTGCGATGCACAATGCCGGATGCCCGAAAGCCGGGGCACGACCCTGACACAGCGCTGGAAGGGTCGTGTGAGCTCGGCGTTTGTAAGGACTCGGAAATTTGAGGATTTTGATGCGGAAGAACCACGAAGCGGCCAGAGTGCGTTGGAGCGTACGTAGGACGGAGGATGGGGACATCAACCTTCAAGCTTTCGGGGTCCTGCTCGCGTGACTTCTGTGCATGGGAATCAATGTCACGGAGTTGCAAATCCGAAACAGATCGATATCTGATACCACCTCCTCAAGCATCCGGCCTGCATTCTTCGCCAGTGGTTGACTAGATGATCCATCCAAAGCCACAGCGTTCACATACGCTCCCACCTACGACGCCACTTTCGCAACAAGTTGGCGGTCATGCAGGCGTACAAGTCACAGAAGACGAATCGCTTCTACTCAAGCCCGCCCTGCCGCGCGAGATTGTCTTCTACCAATTAGTCAGAGACATCACCGACGCCTCCACGGGATTACACCTGCTCAAAGCTTGGATACCCAAATTCTTTGGCTTATTGAGCGTAGAGGGAAAGCTCGTCGACCCAACCGCTGACATCGAAACGGGAGTCGTGCCTGTTTTCATCCCTACTCCCACGTTAGAGGGTACCTCTACCCCCGGCGACATCAATGACAATAATGATACTGCTCCCTCGAGTATTCCCGCGCAAACACTTGTTCTCCAGAACCTGCTACACGGCTATCGCAAGCCCTGTGTCCTGGATGTGAAACTCGGCACGGTACTCTATGACGAAGATGCTTCGGAAGAGAAAAAGGCACGCATGATCCGAAAAGCGGCAAAATCAACCACTCTTCAAACCGGTATGAGGTTGACTGGCTTTCAAGTGAGCGCTTCCTTCCGAGATAGCATGGAGGTGTCATGTATCCACTCCAATAGGTATATTCAAATCACTCCCCCGACCCAATTGTATATGGGAGGGAGTACGGGTATAGCTTGAAGCCGGAACAGTTGCAGGAAGGGATCGATAACTTCTTTCCTTGTTCGATCTCGACTTCCTTCACCGACGCCGATCTTGGAACGTCGTCTCAATCGAACTCGAACACCGGTTTCCCTGCACACAGCCTTCTTACTCTCCTCACGTCCATCCATGGGTCACTCACCGATCTCCGTGAATCCCTCTCAGGCGCGCATGTGAGGATGGTCGGTGCTAGCGTGCTGATAATCTACGAAGGAGACTGGGAAAGAATTGCCGCTGCATCCGGTCGTGGCGGAGGACCTGGCAGTCCCGAAGAGATGGAAAGCGAAGAGGACGAGGGAGCCGAAAGTGATCAGATCGAGGTGGAAGTCGGCGAACAAGGGGAAATCATTATGGAGTCCGCTCCAGGCGGTACCTCCGACGCGTCCTCCTCGTCCTCGTCCTCGTCCACGGATCCACAACCCCGCTTGTACACAGTCTCCATCATCGATTTCGCTCACACGCGGGTCGTGCCGGGGGAAGGACCTGATCAGGGCGTTTTGACGGGAATGGACACATTGATAGGATTGGTAGATCGCAGGAAGCAGGAGGTAGCAGCATTCATAGAGGTAGAGAAGTCCGGTGACTGAACGAATTAGTCGAGGAACACTGGCCATGACTCACATGGGTGCGATCGACACATGTCGTTAGGTGCAATATTCTCTGTTACTTTCGTGAACAAATGACCAGGCTTACACCAGCACTCGACAAAACAAAAAACAGTTCTCCAAAAGTCAGAAAGCGAAAGCGACAATAAAGATATGCCATCTGTCCGTTCGAGCCGCGCCGCCATCACAGTTACATCTCGCCAGGTTCCCGTACCACATTTCTGATCCTCTCCCGAGCCTTGCTGCCGGCATTCAAGATGGCGTCTTGCCACGCTTTCGCTTCTCGGATGCTGGACGCGCGCAATACGACGGTATCTCCCCCACGTGGATATGCTAAATGGAGCCGGATAAGCGGATCCTGTCGACCGGTTCTCGACGGCTTGATCTGAATTTCATTCACCGGGATCGGCTGAGAGGAACACGCACATTTCGATCAGTCCCTAAACACCTCTCGATCATGCGAGACACACTCACCACGCGATACAACCCTTTATCGGCCTCGTCCACGAGCACCAATATATCGTTACACAACAACACCCGCAACTTGCGTCCACTTTTCGCTTTGCTCAATACGCCCTCCTTGACAAGTTTGCGTGGACCGAGATGCCGCGTCGGTGCTGTCAGATCAAGCCTTCCTTGTCCGATCCACAGCGCGCGACTGATCTCACCCAATCGCTCTCTTCCTTCTCGATCTCGGATCGTCTCGTTCACTTCTTCGAGGATACCTTCGGCCGTTTGGCGCGCGGCGAATATGGACTGTCTTTCGGCGATATCGCCCCAAGACGTGGATGACGACGATACCGGAGGGTCAATCGCCCCGGAAGGTGACGAGCAAGGATCCGTGTACTGCATGATCTGACGAATGAGTAAAGGGTATCGCGTAAGACGTTGCACTGTGAATATGCATCATGAGAACGGGCGAGGAGCGGCAGGTCAGTCGGCTGTTATGAGCATCCTTTAGGGGGTACATACTAGGCACAAGCAAGTAGCTCGACAAGTCCAGATTCCGTGCTGATGGGTCTTCCCGAAGGTTCTGCAGCAGAATAGTTGCGGCTCCACGCACGCGTCACAAACCAAAAACCAAGAACACACCTGCAACTGCGTAGCCAACGCGGGATTACTCTCCCGCATTTGCTGCAGGACCTTTCCAGCGTTCGCTTGATTGACACAGTAGGTCTACCATGGAGGTGCCGATGTTGAGTATGAGAGGGTGCAACAACGACACAAGGATGAGTAATAGCGTACGAGGTATACGCCCATGTTCGGCATGTGTTTTTCCAACAGGTCACCAATACGGTCGATATAGAGGCGGCAGTCCCGCTGGCGCTCTTCGAGGGTCGAAAGGAATGTCTTGAAAGCGATTCAAGTCACGGATCGAATACCACCACCAATCCAAGAAGCAATAAATCCCTCACCGTATTCGTGAGCAATATGTCTTCGATATTTGAAAATATCATCGCAGTGGCCTTTTCATCCAACACCTCTATCAAACGGGAATAAAACAGCTACAGGGGGTAAATCATCCACGTTAGTTCCGCAATATCCCTCATACACGGACGCCCTCCAACGTGTCTAAAAGCCACGCACCTCGACGATTAGTTGGACATCCCGCACGTAATCCGCCTCGGTAGAGATCAACTCAAAGATCGCCTCCTGGCGCCTCCGCTCCAGCTTTGGGATCTCTTCCAGCGCAGACCGATCTACCAGACTCGCCCAAGATGATCCAAACACTGGACTGTCCTCCCTCGGTGGGCCACCTTCCCCACCGGACAGTGGCGCCGACACCGGCGAGGGCGTCGGTGCGTGTATGATCGGTCCAGAAATGACGAGTTTTCGATCGCGTTCAGGATTATCTGGCGTGCCTGCACGCGTGTGGCGTCCGATAAAACTGAAAAACTGTGACGTGCGACTCTCTCCACCCCCACCTCCTTCCCGTTCCCGAAGCGACGGCGCTACCGATGCAGCGGGTGACCTCGGAGGTGACGTCGGCGCCAACGACCCGGTATCGAACGACGACATCGACATCCTACTCGACATTGCCGACACTGCGTGTGCATGTGGAAACAGAGGCGAATGCGCATGCGACCCTTGCATCTTCTTGAACGTTTCGTACCTATTGAACGCGTCGTCCAGATGAACGACACTCCCTTCCGACCTCATCTTCAAATGGCCCGTCCCAGGCATCACTTCCCCCTCTCCCACGGTGTCGTCGTCCTTGTCAGCGGCGGTGGTATCAAAAGATCCGAAGAGCACGTCCGGGGACGGATCGGTATCTGGCAAAGCGAGCGTTGGGATCGACGGGAGGTCTTTTGTCGCGAGAAGCGCTAATCGACGTCGAGGAGCTGCAGGCGCCGGACGTCGCTTTTGTCCCGGAGACTCCGAAAGAGCACCACCTATCGAGCCCGAGCTTGAGCCCGACTTTGAGCGTGTGACCGCACTCAGCGCAGGCACGGATGGGACGTGACGACCGTGCTCGTGGTGATGTTCCTCGGCGACGACGATACTGGATGGGACATGTGCGTATGGAGGTGGACGTAGCGCTTCATCTTCCCTATCCGAAAGCGGACTAACGACCAACCCGGCTGCTTCGAGCACGCGTCGTCGCTCGATCTCGCGTGCCGCCTTCTCCCTTTCGTCTTCAGGATCATGCTCCAGTTCACACCCGGACGTACTATCCTCCTCCTCTTCCAGTGAATAGTACGCGTCTTCTTCGTCCTCGTCTCCGTTCATGGACGATATCCTATGCAACTCGAACGCTCTCGATTGATGCGTGTCTTTTGGCGAAGTATAAGGTGTGCTGTAAACGTCAGCATCGGTCGTCCTCTCATGATGATCACCGTCACCGTCGGGATCTGCATCAGTCGGGAACCCCTGCCCTTGGTTCCGTTCTAAACCCAACGGAGCTTTCCCAGAGATGTCCGATCCGACGTCTACGCCAGAGTCACAATCAAATCACGTCGCAGGCACAAGCAGGAACGTGGAATTTTCGAATTCGTATTGATAAGGTTTTCGACGCAAGATATGACCAATTTTGTGTGTGTTTGGGATTAAGTTCAGAGGGGAGGAAAGAAACAGAATACAAGAGAACGGGTACGACGGCGAGGGGATAATCGCAAAAAAAGAAGGAAAGAAATATATTTCAGTCTATATCCATCCCAGCACGTGAAAAGGTAAGAGGGACTCAAGAGGGAGTGTCTTTTTTGTGGCTAAGGAAATCCACTAACCCTCGGTCGCCTCCAAGTATGCAGCAGGCACGAGGAACACGAGACCGTCACGTTCGGCTTTCCACCAATCCGATTCAGACCGGTCAACGACGATAAGCGTGTCGCCTTCGATAAACGCAAGCTCGTCCGCGTTCGTACTCTCGTAGGTGTACAGTGCCGTCGCGTGAACTGTATTTGGTCAGTCACATCGTGAGAAACGACCTGTCAAAAAGTACAAGTGACACGGCGTACCTTGCTCCACCTTCTGAACGTAGGTCTGAGGGAAAAAGCCAGCTTTACCATCCTTGGCTGCGGTACCGTACCACCAATCGCCACCAGACTTGGATGGATGAGCAACGATAATCGTGTTTGTATCAAAGTCTGCAAATTGGTACGATCTTGAATGGCAGGGCTGCGCACGACAACGGAAACACGCTCACCTAGATCCTCAGCTCGCTGCCCTGCGTAGGGATACAAGGATCTGACGCGGAACTCTAAAAAAAAGAGACCCAACGTCAACATGTTGATCAGCGCACACGCACGGCACATGTACATACCAGTGGAGAGATCGACATCGGCCATGAGCTCAGAGCCACCGCCCGAAGCATGCTCTGAGACTCGGATAGAAGGGACTGCGTTAGCAGCCAGCTCTTCCTCGTCTTCCTCCACAGTCACAGGAAGGTGGTCTACCTCCCGCTTGTCCGCATCCGCAGCCAGTGCATTATACCAATCTACAGATTCCTTCTTTCCATGACCGAAGGAGACATCCTGCCCCATCGGAAGTGCTGCAGGCGGCTCGGGGGGCGGAGACGCCGTAAGGCTCGCCAGGGCGGGAGCAGTGGGTGGCGAGGGAGGACGAGCAACAGCGTTTATGTGCCCGGGTGGAGCAGTGTCACCGATAACCCTTCCCGATGCAGCAGCGCCGCTTCGGTCATTTGTGACCGCCTTTCTCAGACGAGCGCCGCCCTGAATGGCACCCAGCAACGCACTCCGATCACCTGTTGGTGCTGGAGTGGCAATCGGTGCAGACAATGCGGAAGGTGGAGGCGGAGGTGGCGGAGGAGCGGCAGGGGAGATAGGGCTACCTGAAGATGGGGCCGGTCCGGCCGACTGGGGACGTGAAGGTAACAAATTGCCGAACAGCTGCTGCGCGAGACCCATCCGTGTATCTCTCGTCCCAAGCTCTTCGTCGCTGCTATCATCATCCTCTTTCTCCATGACATCATCCCACTCGTCATCACTATCCTTCGGCGCAGTGTGATACGTTGTTTTAACTGGTGGCGGAATACCCGGGCTCTTCGGTGGTGGCGGCGCTGCAGGTGGTGCAGTCTGGGCACGGAAGAAAGGATTGCTACTCGCGTTGGCCGTGGCTATTGGAGGGGTGCTTCCACCTTCTTTCATCAAACGACTGAAGGGATTGTTACTAGGTTTGTCGCCGGCAACAGGAGCCGAAGCAGGTGGAGCCGGTGGTGGAGGTGGTGGATGTGGTGGGGATGGTGGGGGAGCCACTTCCTCACCGGGTTCCTCTCCTTGTATGGGTGAAGACACTGGCAGTAGATGAGGGGGAGGAGGAACGGGCGAATTCGATACGGTCGACGTTGTACCGATTGTTGGAGAGGATTTAGCAGTCAAAAACTGGTTCCTACGTTCCTGGTATGCTGCCTCGGCCTTCCGTGCCTCCTCTTCCTCCTCCTCAAGCTTACGAAGGAGCGCCGTACGCTCTTCGCGCTTTTTGCGCAGAGCCTCTTCCCGTGCTCTGAGAGCAGCATCTTCTGGGTCTTCCTCGGGTACAAGGGGAGTGGGCGGGGCCGGTGTGGGAGCAGGAGGAACTGGTGCACGAACAACAGGAGTGGGCGCTGGAGGTGCACGTGGAACCTGTGGGCTTGGTGCCTGCGCTGGGGAAGGAGCGGCCGGGGTACGGGCAGCAAATCCTTTCCGCGGTGGGGGTGGTGCAGGTGCACGAGGCTTAGGCGGAGGGGGAGCAGTCTTGACGGTTGGCGTTGGCAGTACTGGCGCAGGTGCTGGGGCTGGTGGAGGAGCCGTCCTTGTAGGCGTCGGCGAAGAAATCTGACCTCGCTTCAACTCCCTCTCAGCTTCAAGCTTTTCCCTCCTTTGCTTTTCGCGCTCCTCAGCCTGCCTCTCAGCCTCATGAGCCTTCTCCTCTGCTTCCTTCTTCTCTTGGACGAGACGGTCCTCGATAGTGGTGTCGAGTGAAGGGGATGATGCAACAGAGGCAGCAGAAGGAGCGGCAACCCCGAGTGCCTGCTTGCGGGCCTCCAAGCGACGCTGAGCTTCGGCACGAATAAACGCCTGTCGCTCTTCGGGCGACATATTCTTCATCATGGGCGCAGGAGAACGAGCGGGTGCTGGAGGCGGCGGCGCGGGTTGACCAGTGCTATTAGCAGGCAGGGGCGGCGGCGGTGGCGGCGGCGTGCGTGTAACAGTGGACAGTCCGCGGTCGCGATCATCGTCACCATCACCGTTGCGGATGCGATCTCTATCCCCATCTCTGTACGACCTATCACGATCCCTATCAGCTTGATCGTATCTTGACGCGCCCCTAGAGTATGGTCGTTCCCCTTCCTCTCGGTATCGCGATGCCGGTGAATACCTGCCACTGTCATCTTCACCAAAGCGTCCAAACCGCTCATTCCTTTGATCCCGATCACGCGCCCACTCCCGTTTCTCCCTCCCTCTCCTCCCCTCCCTCTGTTCCACCTTCTTCTCGAGTTCCGGCACTTCCTCGTGCATTAATCTCACAAGTTCTCTTTCAAGACGCCTCCTCTCCTCGTCCTTGGCTGTCGTCCTCGGACCTTTCGAAACGTACTCGAGATCCTCTTGTATTCGTGTAATCCTATACCGCAAATCCTCGAGTTCCCTATCCAGTGCATCTGATGACCGCTCGTTGGCTAACGTATCGTCCAGCATTTTCTGTGTGTTCAACAACTGTCTCTTGATGGAGGATAGGTCTGACGTCGCAGGGCTCGCGTCGTCTACACGCGATCGGACGGTACTCCGATCCACGTGACGATTGCGGGGTTGGTAAAATCCACCTGGGGGCTCGACATCTTCGTGTTTGTAGACGGTCGCATCTTGCCGACCACCCTGCTGCATAAACGAGGAGGATGAGGTGAATGAACGTTCTTTCAGTCTCGAGAGCGGAGAATCGAAACCGGAAGGTGAACGTGCACGAGTATCATTCTTGAGGATGTCTTTGAGGAAATTGACCGAGGTATCAAGATCCCGAGAGGAAGGAGGGATAAGCTCAGCAGGAAGTTCATCTGGAATATCGTTTCCATTGAGTCCTGATAATGATCAAACATTAATCAGTACATGGGTCATTAAATGGATGATTAAAGCGCACGGCGGTAGATTAGTCCCATGGCGACGTGGAACTCTGCCAGATTCAGTTTGCCCCGATTATCGGCATCAGCCAACATCCTGCGGGACGTCAATAAAGTCCGACGGAAGTCTCGTAGCAAGAGTCGAGACTGACCAAATCCTCGCAAGGTCATTCCTGTCTAGGCCACTTTGTCCAAAGACATCTAACGCCGTTTGCCCGCTGATGAAACCAGTTCCTTGCGCATCCCAAGCTCTAAATATTTGATCGTATTGTTTCTTCTCCCCCTTGCTCAACGCCCATGGAATTTTAGGTGCCGTCCCCCTTCCGTGTGTTTGATTGTGCTGCTGGAAACTCTGCTGTAATGAGAGACCGCCGGGTTGCTGTTGCGGGAGCGGCGCGAGCTGCGGCGCCCCTCCAGATGTATACGGAGCAGAAACATTGACGGGCATAAACGAGCTGGACATCATTTGAAGCCGAGGATCGACGAAACCAGTAGGTTGTGACAGAAGCCCAACACCCGTTGGCTGCGCGACCAAGCTTGGCGCTCCAAACGAAGACGCCGAGGGCCCACCCAGGCGACTCTGGTTCGCATGCAGAAAACTCGGTTGCTGCTGGGGTACAGGAGGCGGTGGTGGTGCGTTGTGCTGATAGGAAGTGGGAAGCGGCGGAATCGGAGGTGGTGGATGGTGTTGCTGAAAGCTGGGCCGCGCGCCCGGAAAACCTGTGGGTTGTGCTTGCAAGAAGCCCGCACCGACACCTGGCGCGCCGGGGAATCCGGTTTGCTGAGGTTGCTGAAATCCTTGCGGACGTGCGCCGGGGAATCCTGTGGGCTGCGGAGCAAGTCCACCGAACCCTGCGCCCAATCCTGGTGAACTGCCACCTGGTTGGGCACCAAAGCTACCCTGGGGTGGGTGGAACTGAGCAGTGGGGTTCATTTGCTGGCCGGGTTGAAACTGTTGTTGTTGTTGTGCTCCCGGAAAGCCAGTTTGCATGGGATACTGAAACCCTGGTTGGCCCCACTGGGACATGGTGGAGGGCAGATACTAGGAGTAGGAGAGTAAGAGTAAGCAATAGTGTACTTGAAGTACGTCGGCGTATAACAAGAAATGGAACGAGTGTGGACTCTCCGCGTCGCTGTGCACGGCGATGAACAACGTCGCTGGGAACTCCGCAGAATATGTCCAGACTTGGACTTGTCCCGAAAAATAAATATCTATGTAACGAGCTCTTATCGTGCCAGTGATCTCATAGTAAGTATGCTACGAAGCCATAATTAACCCATCACATCATGGGCGTTGCTGAGGTATTGTTCGTCATGGCCATGTTGTTCATGTTGTTTCTCCGCCCCCCTTCTCGCTCCCGCCGCAACGACTCGACGTAGACAAATGTCAGAATGACATGATCCAACATCGGAACCACCTTGGGAGAGATGTCGAGGTAGGCTGGATGGGATTCTTTCAAAATCCCAAGATTCTTCTTGTGGAACCGGACGAGCTCGACGTCCGACTCAGCAGGCTTCAACTATTCGCAACGCGTCCAATCGTCATCCCACTCTCCACGCAAAGTAAACTAGAAGGGACATACCCAACAATGCGTCGATTCGAGCTTCCACTTGTATGTATGTCTATCAGGACCCACGAAATACCGACCGCTAGCCACGATGCGAGTGGTAAATACGTCAGCGTTATCAAAATACGCAAAATCAACGTACGTGTTCCAAGCGCGCTTTTCGAGCATCACATCCGCGGGTATCACGTTCCCATCGAACCGGAACACCGTCTCTTTCAGCCGATGCCACTCGATGACGCCCATCGTCTCTGGGACACCACTCGGACCGCTCCAGCGGTACTTGGTGATCGTGGTCACTTTCTTAAACGCGGAGGGTGTGGAGATGGTGTAGTGAATGTACCCCCGCTCGTCAGAGATATTCGTGTCCATGTGGTTCGTCGTGCTGAATATGAGGCGCATGTCGGCGATCGAGAGAGTGAGAAGAGGAGTGGTGGGCGTGTATAGCAAACAACGGAACTTTATGGCGATTCGGGCTGGTCATGGAGGCAATGAACACAAGGGGCAGTGCAATGAACGGCTGTGCGGCAGGCTTACCAGTTGTGTTCGTTGGCAGCAGTCCCAGACGGCGAGGTCGCTGGTTTGAGGATTTCTTTGGATCCCTTGCATGCACTGTGCAGTCACTGGCAAACAAACCAACGGCAAGCAAGCTATCCCGCTGCGGCCCCTATTTGGCAGCGCCATACTGCTCGACGACTCAACCCAGACACCCACCTTACGCTCCAGCGCTTCAGCCCCGTCATTCGAGCTCTGGAGAGCTGACTACCTGGTTCAATGGACCATCGTCAGTAGACTGCAAATATAGGCTCGTTGACGAATGTGACCGTGACCGGCAGGGCATGTCAAACAATTCAGAGACACATTAGGTGCTAAGCGACTCAAGAAAACAGCCACCCCACTACGACGTTTTACAGAATCCAGTGAGGTCAATCCACGATCCAAATCGCACAGAAACACTATCACAAGGCCACAATCGACTCTCCACACCGCCGTCATCGAGCTACGATGTAATCGTCTGACTCGCGGAATCGACGGCATTTCATGTACTCGTTGTGTCCGACTGATGTCCGAGTCGCTCTCGACGCAACGACTCGACATAGACATAGGTTAATATGACATGATCTAACATGGACACCACTTTTGGAGAAACGTCAAGATACGGCGGGTGTGATTGTTTTCTTATTCCGAAATTCTTCTTGTGGAACCTGGCCAGCGCGATATCTGATTCCGCCAGCTTCATCTGGGAAGAAGGTTTAGTTTAGGATGACGTCCACTAGTCAATCACGATGCTTCTGGTACACCGGCAAAACCCGCAAGAGAGAGGCAAGAACGAACGACATACCCAACAGTGCGTTGATTCGAGTTTCCATTTGTAAGAGCGTTTATCGGGTCCCACGAAGTAGCGCCCACTTGTGGGTTTCCCGTCGATTAGTCAATCACGTACGATGTAGGAACTCTACGGGGCAGACGTACGTGTTCCACCGACGTTTCGCAAGCATGACATCCGCTTTGATCTCGTTCCCATTGAATCGAATGAGCGTGCCCTTCAACTTATGCCACTCAACCGTCGCCATTGTCTCAGAGACACTATTCGGACCGCTCCAGCGGTACTTGGTAATCGTGGTTGTCCGCTTAGATGCCCGAGGCGTCGACACGGAGTAGAGGATGCGACCTTTTTCGTCAGAGATGTCTGAGTTCGTGTAATCGGAGGTACTGAAGACGAGGTGCATGTTCCAGGGAAAGGCAGTAGTGGGAAGGAGGGATCGATGGGGGATAGAACCGATGAGCGCGCTGCGTCGACCACAGATTTACTCACATGTTGCTAGCGCCGCGCCGGAACAACACACGTGAGAAGACACCTTATATCATGTGGTGAGCTGAGATGTCAGTTGCCGATTCAAGCCCTCCTGAGTCGCGTGGATGGATTCGTTTGCTCTGTGAACCAAGTCACGGCCTGGGTGTAGGAACCTAGAACCGAGCGATCACAGCTGATACGGATGATGGGAAAGGTTGGACAGAAACTTAACAGTGCGGGGGAGCGCATTAAAATGGCGCGAAGTTGATCCTAACAGCTTGTCGCACTACGATGAAATTTGTTGGTAACGGCGACCCGGAAGTCTTCAATTAGGTACCCACCGTGAGTAACTATTCGGGTGAATGAAGGTGAACGGCCTCAACAGCCACGCGCCACGCCTCGGCCGCCTTGGACAACGGTTGAATCATGAATGGGCCATCCTGGAGCCGCATAGCGTGTTCTGTCCGAGCGGATAACACGTGACCCATTCCCGGATTCTAAGTATGTACTGGCCAGATATTTTTATTTCATTCATACAGTGACGCCATCTCTCCGTTCTCCACGAACGTCACAACAGGGTAATGATCCAATCCTGCGTGTATGTGAAAGAACTGAAATTATTACTTAGTTATACGAGATATGGGCCCCCTCCATATTTTGCCAATCTGGGTCCGTAGTCTGTACGCTCCGGAGAGATGAGTCAGCGACCTACGTTGGCACGGTCCCGACTCTTTTTGCGTGTATGGCTTTACCCACCGCCATCTGGAAGGACAGACGCCCCGGGCAGAACCATTTATCTTCTTTGATGCTCTGCGCCTACTCAACTCCACCGTGGATGCTTTGTAAGGTGGAGCCGGTATTCCACAAACTGCGGTCCGGGGCTAGGTCCAGGATCCGTACCGACAAATAATCGTCGTCGCGACGACTCAGCGTCGGGCTTGCCAGTTCTGTATTTATGAGGTTGCACGTGAATTGTCTGGTGCGGAAGTAAGGATGTTGCGGGCCGAGGTGTGACCGACTATGGTAATCCCACTTGGATGTTCAGACTCGCGCGCTCACCGCTGGGACCTATGCAGCCTTACACCCTCTAGTTGGGTAGATATACATGTGAGTACCCATCGGTGCCATGGTCTTCGCGTGTCATCTTCATGTTTGTTTCTTCAGTGACCTCATTCATGTACCTCCAAAATGGAGTGTGAAGCATCCGAGACGTGGGTCATCGAACTCCGGAATGTCTATTATAGCACGCGTTATGGAAGGAGTTTCCAGATGGAGCGCGACACGCCGACCTCGGTTTTCGCTAGGGTAAGAAGGTCGACTACAGGTCTGCCACATCGTGGGGGGTGATGGAAATAGCGGTTCTGGCACCCCATCCGTCCTATGACGCCTTGCTCCCCACGCGGCCCACTATTTGTCGATAAATAGAGGACTGGGCAATATAAGGCCCATCGGTCTTGCGGCTGGATAATATTATCGATACCGACAACCCCCATGGAATGGTCCACCTCTCCTACCCAGCCAGTGGCCCTAGCTTTGCTCACGATTGTGATCGTGGATACAATTCGACGGTTTATCCGCAAGCGCATTGAGAGGAAGGGATATCCTCTCCCTCCTGGTCCTACTGCGTTCCCACTGTTGGGAAGTGTCCTCTCTGTTAACACCAAGGAACCCTGGTTGACATATACAAAATGGCGAGCAAAATATGGTGAGTGCGGTGCAAAGCTGGAATGAGTGGTTCTGATCGTTTTTAGGTGATATCATGTATATCCAACTTGTGAATACCGACGTGGTTGTGTTGAACTCGCCCTCAGTGGTAACGGAACTGCTCGGGAAACGATCACAGATATACTCTGACCGCCCGTTCATTGCAACTGTTGAGCCGTGAGTGCGACTTTCGACTGCTCTTCTCGTGATATAACTACTATGCCCCATGTACTTTCAGGTATGGCCATGATTGTGACTTTGCTTTTTACCCGTATGGTGAACATTGGAGGTTGTGCCGGCGAATATTTCATCAAACATTCCGTGCCGAAGCTTCCCTCACCTTTCGGCCAATGCAGCTTCGCAGAGCCCGTCAGATGGTTATCAATATAATCGAAGATCCAGAGGAGTATCCGTTGCATTATTTGACGTAAGAACATTAGTCCAAACCACTCGTTTTGAAATAACTTCGGTTACCCAGGTTTGCTGTTGCGGTAGCTATGTCTAACGTGTATGACTACGAGCCAAAACTCCGGAATGACCCCATCGTATCAGCCATCGACAGTTTCCTACGTGTTTCTTTCCCAGCATTGACACCCGAGAAGGCCATCCTCCTCAATGCTTTTCCGTTTTGTAAGCGATTCTGGATGAATGTACAAAATTGTTTGCTCAACTCAATTTTGAAAGTGGTGTACGTGCCTGACTGGCTTCCCGGATCGTGGATTAAACGTGAGGCCAGAGAGGCGTCCACATTGAGAAACAAGATGATCGAAATGCCATGCCAGTATGTCCGGAAGCGCATGGTGAGTTTTTGCGTTACCTGATAGGACAAGGGTGACCCAACAAGGTCCTGCGGTAGGAGTCTCAAGACAACACGAACGGCGCAATGGTATTTGATCACATCGCTCGTATGGAACAATTTGATGCCTCGCACCGCGCTGAATATGAGGCGGCTCTCAAACACACCGCTATAACCGCTCTTCTTGGTAAGATCTCGCTAGCGCAACCTCCGATAGTCGAATCTCACTGTGGGTGAATGTTAGGTTCTGCAGAGACGGTCTGTAGCATGTGTCCCATATGTGTATTGCTGATCGAAGACATAGACATCGTCGGCAATCATGACCTTCACGCTCGCGATGGTCAAGAACCCTCGCGTGTGGAAACGTGCTCAGGCAGAAATCGATGCTGTCCTTGGAATTGACAGGCTTCCTGAGTTTGAAGACAGACAGTCGTTACCATATGTCACCGCAATTATGCGAGAAACATTCCGATGGAAACCTGTTGGTCCCTTGGGTGTGTGGTTGGAATTAATCCCTCATGCTGAAGTTTACTTAAACATCTAAGGTGTCGCACACGCCACTACAAGCAGCGACGTTTACAATGGCTTCTATATACCAAAAGGCATGCTTCTACATGAGCAGAATCTGGTCATAATAACATTCGTTTAACAGGGGCAACCGTCATCGCGAATGTTTGGTATGTCGTCGCGAGACAGTTGATTGTGGAAGAAATTCTTACATACAACAATGCCCTACAGGGCAATGTTACACGACGAAGCTCGTTATCCTGACCCAGAAGTGTTCAGTCCTGAACGGTTTTTGGATACGCGAGGACTATTGACCGAAGATGACCCTGCCGACGTCATCTTCGGATTTGGGCGGCGGGCATGCCCAGGTGAGCCACGGCACACTTCCAAGCTGAGCGTGTGTTCGCTCACGCAAGAGGTACCGTACCGCTGACAGGCCG
>JBBPRK010000673.1:0-19072 GCA_038093075.1 Boletus patriciae
CTCGGAAAAGAAGGCACCTTTGCGTGTCTTTGATCCGTTTGGTGGAACAGGCGCATTCGGTTTGGCTATGGAGGATGTGGGTTGTTTCAAATTGACGCACGCTGTGGAGATCTCTCCGAGCGCGGCAACGACACTCCGGTATGTGTTGATGTTTTGGACCGTCGAAGTTGTCTGGAATGTGATTGTCAGGAATAATGCTTCAGCGGGCATCAAAGTTTACAACCAATGCAGCAATTTGGTCCTCCGCCACGCGATTTTGACCCATGAAAACAAAAATCCAGAACCACTGAAGTCCATCGAAGGCCATGTACTGCCCCCACCTCCGAAGCCCGGTGACATTGACTGTATTGTCGCGGGGTTCCCTTGGTAAGACCTCACGCGACCTATTTGGATCTCTCTGACTCGCCGATAGTCAGCCCCACTCCACTTTAAACATGTTTCAGAGAGCCAATGACAGCAAGAGCAATCTTATTCTTACTGCACTCTCCTACGTTGACTTTTTCAGACCTCCATACTGTGTATTTGAAAATGTCCGAGGTTTCCTACAGTACAACCTTCGTGCGCGTCAGGACGGTATGCATTCGGTCAAGGGTGGTGTCCCGATGGGTGGTCTGAAGCTCGTCGCGGCGGCACTTCTCGACATGGGGTAAGTCTACCCCTGCCTCGTTCAGTCGCAGTAATGACGTCGATACTGCATAGATATCAATTTCGGTGTGGTCTCCTTCAGGCTGCGCACTACGGCACGCCACAATCGCGGGTCCGATTCTTCCTTATAGCTGCCAAACGTGGTTTGGAACTACCCGCATTTCCCCAGCCTACGCATGATTTTCCCGTCTCCGATGCTCTGGAAATCAAATTTCCAGAGGGACTCACACTTCGACCGATAACCACACTCCCTGGCGTCGCGCCGCATCGTTACGTATCCGTACACGATGCGATCAGCGACCTTGCCAGGTTTGACTGGTACGACATGTTCTCCTGTGTGCAGACTATTCTTGATGCGCCCTCCCCCTCGCAGGAAAGACCCTAAACAAGGTCTCAACAGACGTCAAATGGGGGAGAATCGTATCAAGGAGTGTCATGAAGATCAGCGATGGTGTGGTTATCACGGCCCAGACGTCCCCTATGAACACGAGCCGCGCACAACGTTTCAACTGCGGTGCCGCAGCCGACCGACGCGAGACATCCAACAGTATACGCGCACGTACGATCCTAAAAAGGTGGAGAGGCAAGTCTTGCAGGCGTGGACAGCTTTCCGACACGGCTGAATCCGTTTTCATGAACTTAGAGTCGTCAAGATCCCCATCAGACCTGATGCGGACTATCGGAGTAAGATGTTCTGTCGCTGGGTTCTCCTTGGCTGAATTTTTCGGATAGGCTTGCCAGCTGATCTTTGGGAATACGGGCTTGTAAACCCTGCGTCGTCATCTGGAAAGGCGGGCTTCCGAGCTGGTGGGCAACAGCCAACATGTGCCCAGGACATTTATCTGACCGTGATCACAGGATATTACGGACGCGTCGAGACAGACGGATGGTTCAGAACCACGGTCACCAACGTGGACCCAACGGCGAAGCAATGTCGCGTGATTCACCCCTACGTATGTGCACCCCTCGTCACACACGGACATTCGTATTCACTCGCCGTTTCAGAGTAAACGCATCTTGACAGTTCGCGAACTCGCCCGTTCACAAGGGTTCCCGGACCATTTCGTGTTCACTGCTCAGGGAAACCGTGTCGTAACTGTGAGTGTTCACATAGCTCTTCGTCGATCATGTAAACTCAGTCAACTAGATGCACCGACAGATTGGCAACGCGGTCCCATGGCCAGTGTCGGTAGCGATCGCACGTGAATTTCGTGAGACGCTTTACAAGGATTGGGTGAAAAGGAACCCGATCCATGAACCTATGGAGGAGGAATTTACAGACAGTGAAGCTATGGAGGTCGATTGAGGGATACTTGGCGGTAATAGTTGTTCAGATTGAAATGATTGTACTATATGCTGGTGCTTACTGGCTGGTTCTGTTCTTTGGGAGTCGGTGTCTGGCGTCACTCTTGTTCTAGAGGGGAGTCGACGAGTAGATCGATCGTCGAGAGTGGGAGCATCAATATGTAGCGTGCCGAACACTTGTATGTGCTCGATGCTCGAACCCACGACACCGCCGCCGTTTAATGCTCAGCATTCAACCCCAAGCCTGAGGCGAGCGATCCTAGCATCCAGGAAACCAGCCTTTCAGTAATCAGATAAACGGTCAAAAGTCATAATCACATACCCGATGTTACCTTCCCTCCTCGTCCTCCATCGCCGGCACCTCCTCGTACCCAACCCAGATCACTTCCGAACAGCTCTCACAACCGACGAGATGCATACCGTTCTCCAAATCGTCTTGCGTGATGCGATACGTACCACCACACCGACATCTATGCCACCACTCCTGCGTCACGTCTGCTTCCATTCCCATACCCGATGATCTTGTCCCGACGGTCTCTATCGTGGTAAACTCCTCGAGCGAGACGACCTGCGCCGGTCTCGGACCGCGCGATCGCGCGTGAGTTTCCCGCCTCAGCGAACCATCGTACGCCGCGCGTAAATCGACGTCCGAAAGCGTCCTGTACGCATCCTTCAACAACGCCACGTCGACCGACTCATCGGGAGGTGATCGACCCGGATCTGCGGTCGTGTCCCGTAGGGCAATGTCACGGTGAGTGCGTAGTCGGAATTGTTTGTCGGGATGGAGACGTAAGAGGGTGCGATGGTAGGCAATCTTGATGTCGTTGGGAGATGCATCTCGGGGGATTTGAAGTAGGCTGTAGAAATCGGACGAAGGCAGCATCACTTGAGATAGATTCCATCATTTCTTTTAGCCAGCTGCCATGTACCCACGTGACCGTCTAGTCAACACGTCCGTCCGACTTCCGTGTACCGTCTTAGCCAAATAAACTCATTCAGCCCCTCCTCTGTACACTGAGTATCTCGAATGAGACCCAGAGAAGCCGAATCAGGGCCGCCCGAAGGTATACCACCGGTTTCCCTTGTAAGTAACGACTGTCGGAAAATCAGATTCGAGCTGCGCGGGGTTTGTTTGTAGGGGTCTCAGTGAGCTGTGACCTCAGGTTCGACCATGGCCAAACCTCGGCGACGAGGAAGTAGCTGCAGAGTACCAGTCCACATTCGACCCGCATACATGCACCTATCCTCAGATTGCCCACCAACAGAATCCCTCGGAGGTCATTCCCTCCACTTTGAACTAAGAAACAGCGCGCTCGCATCACTTTCGATGCGTAGTTCCAGACCAGTTGACGAATTATTAATTCGGTCAGGAATATCATCGTAGAAGATCTTGAAAATCACAACATTGCGCTCTCGCGGCGAACAACACTATTAATACAGTTTGAGACTATTTGACAAACACGCTCTCTGACAGTAACAGGTTCTAATGATGACAAAAATGTGCAAGCTTGTAGGGGGAATATCGTGCTTGTGTTCGTAATTGGAAGGGAGATCATTCAGGCGCAGAGGGGAGTCACTGATATCGGAAAAGCCCTGCAAGCGGTTATAAGCACGACGAAGAACCATACGAAACCTTGACCAACGGTAACGTGGGGGGCACAACATTGTCCTCTCCTCGCCGGGTCGGAGCCATCCACTCTAGCACGGTAGACATTTTCGGGCGCGCCTCCGGGGCCCGCTTCATAAGTCGTCTGGCTATCTCGAGGAGTTTCGTGCGATCTGCCGAGGGATGACAGCATGCACACAATTCTTCCAATGTTCTCCCGCAACTCCACAGATCGGCGAGCATCGGCTTGTACTGTCCCTTGCGAACTTCCGGAGCGATGTAGTTTTCCGTGCCGACAACTCCACTGTATGTGGCATCTGGGCCACGGACACGAATGGAGACGCTAAAGTCGATTATGGATAGACGCCCGCCTTCCGAAGGAATGATGACATTCTGCGGCTTCAGATCCATGTGGGCGACATTATGCTCGTGCATGAACGCGACCGCTTCGACGAGCTGCAGGGCCACAGACCACAATTGTTCGTTGGGATTATTCAACGACGTCAGCCAACCGCCAGCGACAGGCATTGATATCACAGTGCCTCCTTCCACAGGCCAGAATCGGACACCGGAGATCGTGTGGTTTGACGGCGACTCGATCTCCGTGAGGTATTGTAGAACCTTGACCTCCCACTCGCGTTCTACGAACTTGAGGTATCCGTGCTTGTTGCCAGTTTTGTTCACGATCACAGCAAGTTGAGGATGCTATGGCAAGCATTAGTCTGAATACCGCTGAAGACAAGAACTCGTACCCCCCATGGGATGAATTCGATCTTGTAATTCATCTGATGCAGAATGCTTTGGATATCCTCGGCCTCGAAAATACCTAAATCATCTTCATCTTGTGGCTCGTGGTGCCCTTCGTGTTCCTCCGCGATAGAGCCCATGGTAGTATTGCCGGATGTCTTCGGTTGTTGTATCGTTGAGCTGAGCGACAGAACTTTACTCGCGCCAGCGTAGATGTCGCGAAGGCTCCCTTTCTTGTCCTGGTCCAAGTCACCAGACAATGCAGTGATCTGTGTTGCCAGATTGTACATCTCGCGCAGAAAATTTACCTCTTCGTCCACTTCCTGGAGGTTGAAGTCTTTCCGATGAATGGACACCTACGCACTTCCTTGAGTAGCTCATTCCAACAATATCGTGAACACGGACCGGCATATCATTTTGTCCCGTGTTGCCATTGACATTCTCGGTTTGCATTACGATGTACCGAGACGCAACCATTTCGGCATCGACGTAGATGGCAACTACGAAAAACCTTTTCTTCGAAGTAGATTTCAAGAGAAACCGTCCCGCGCGGGCAAGAGCAATCGCTTCAACAAGCATTCGGGAACGGTCTTTCTGCTTCTTCTCCGATATCACTTCAGATATGACGAATGGGATCTGGTATTGAGGAGAGATGACCATCCAGTCACTTCTGGGAGTGAATTTCCGACAGGCATCCCGCGCTGATGTCGTCTCCACAAAAATAGGAAAACTCCACGGTTTCTCCCTGCACGATTGTTGTTGATAAAGACATATAAACACGAATCAGCACCTACTGGTGGTATTGGAAGCCGCGAGAATCGTCGCGGATCTCGGAGAAGAACGGAGGTTGGATGAAGTGAACAGTGAAGTTGCTTGCCTTGAGAGACGAAGAAGTATTGCGGGCGATCATTGACACGTCCTTATCGAAACACCGAAGAAGGTTATAGAACGCTGCAAATTCTCGATCGCTGATCACCGTCCGTGACTCAGTTGTGCCAGGCGTAAAGACGCGGTTAAACTGCGTCTCGTAGCTACGCGCATTTTGCAAATCCCGTGTGTGAGTATCATTCTCAGCTGTCTGGAATGAACCCGCGTCAGCTTCTGGAGAATGTCACAACATACCTTGTACATACCTTGTACACGCGTGGCTGCGCCAGAGCCTCATGAATCTCCCTGAATACAGCTGACAAATCATTGTGATTGATGTCGTTCGTGAGGATGCCACCTTGCAAATTTCTCTCTACATCATCTTGAAACCACGTGCCCAGATCCTCGACCGTTACTTGCAGACATTTAAACAGGGTATTGTGCTCCTGTTGCAACTTTCCAATTGCCTTCTTTGAGTCCTCGAGTGCTAAGACAGCAACCTAATTAGTATCACGAAACACCCACAGCCTAAAAATTGGTGATACTCACGGTCAGGAATCTCAATGACTAAATAGACATGATTGCGGGAAAACTTGTTGGCTAGCCGGCGAACCATTGTTCTCACCGGGTTGACGGCCACCCTATTGGACTCCTCCAGAATCGATTGCTTCACCGCATCTGGAATTTCCGTGAGGGTGCCGCTGTCCTCATCATCAGTGTCATCCTCGCCGAGTGGCACTGCAGCCTTCAAGCGGTAGAACTTGCAAACACGGTATGAAACCTTAGCAGGTATCAGTTCAGCCGTATCGTCATTTTTGCGAAGACGTGCGAAAAGTGCGGCGAGAGAGTCATCAAGTTTAGCTGACACAGGCGCCAGTTCGTTGCTAATAAAGATCCAGAATTCAACCTCTTCATCTACAAAATGGGCCGCAAATCAGTTAATCGTGAAATGGTCAGATAGAAAGTCGTAAACAGTGCTTACTCATAATGTTGGAAGGGTTGTAACTTGGTGAATGTTACTTGGACGCGGAGGGCCTTATATACCAGGCTGGTGGACCACTGGATTGTTGTGGAGATAGTGGACCAACCCCAAACGTCGGTTACTTGTACTACTAGTATTGTTCGACGTCACGACTCGGACCACCTAGCTGCCTTTTTGGGGTGTGTCGCCCGACTCCTCTCAACTTCAAGTTTGTCCAGATACGATGAATAATACCGTACGGCAGATAACACCTTTGGTCTAAGCGACACATCCTGTTTCATGATTTTTTTTCACAACGCCAATGAGATGGGTGGGTGGTGGTTCTTTATTCCTCCGACGTCATTTCATTGATTTCATGTTGAGTTGTAGACGAGGTTCGGAAATCCGTCTTTCTCAACAACAAGATACACCGTATCACACCAGCAGCTCTGAGTCCTCGACGACATGCTTGGTGACTTTGTGAAAAGCTTCGTCAAGAAGTCGTTGCGCCAGGCTACACAGAATGCAAGTTCTATCAGCTAACTCGGAGGAATCAGTACTAGTTCGTCGTGGCCGCTTGGACGAAGCCAAGCAGGGAGTAACTCGGGAGAGGTGTTCAAACCAGACTACGTCTACTTGGTAATTGACTTCCCTCACCGTAAGTATCGCCAATTTCTATACGTCGGATGTCGCGTCATCACATCGTTAATTTCGTTACTATATTAGCATCTGCAACGTCGGGCATTGCCATTAAGGAATTGGGAGAGAAACATAGCGCGCTGTTTGAACGCCCCAGCTAACTGTTGGACGTTGGCAAGCGGAGTCCCGATGACGTTGTGAGAAATTTGGGAGGAGGCACCCAGCTCACGGAGACCAACGATGGTCTATCCCCTGAGGTCAAGGGCATCCAGGATGTGCTGGAAAAGCCCCGCCTCTATCAGGTAAGTAGCCTTTATGTGCCGTCACTGCGTCCGGAACCTGATGGGGGATGTTCCCAGGCAGAGCGAGCTCCAGGACGGAGGCGGCGGAACTGTGCGATTTCCTGTCCTCAGTTTGTTCACACGTTTGTTTTGCCAAGGTTCGACGACGACGGACATGGGTGTCATCAGTGCGCGACGGCGTTCGAAAAGCTCGCCGAGGCCGGATTAGTCGATGGAGAGGTCGCAAAAACAGTTTCGGGAATGGGAGGAAGGAAAGGCGCGCAAGTGGGGATCTTAGTTTCCCGCGCCGCGCGTCAGGGGCAGGTTTTACGACGACGCGGTGGAGTGAAAGCGAGCGTGATCGCGCACAGACGGTTCCAGTAACTCCCTCGTGGTGTGGGTTGGTAGGCAGGGTCAACATTGAAAAGCAGACGAACAGAGTCCTAGTGATCCTCGGTCGTCGACCGGACTGTCTCTCGGGTGTGGCGTCTCACCGTGATGGCACGGGGATCGGTGTGATCCTAGATATGGGACGAAAAGGTTACTATTTCTTTCGGATTTTGGCCTGCTTTTGGATCGTTGCTAATGTGCACTAGTAACGAGTCTCTGAAACTCACGTTTCGCTTACCAGGCAACGTCACCAGTACCTTCATAAGTACACGTTCCTGGTCGTCGAATGGCACACTCGATGACTCTGGACAGTTTGGTCTTTTTTGGGTGCGGTTATTGTTCTACATTGCCTCTATTCCTCAACACTCCTCAGCATATTGAACAGCGGATCAGTGTCGATAACTGTAGAGCCTTATCAAACTCCCGACTGGGTACCCACGAAAGACACCCTTGCCAAAATGAACCCCCTTGCACATCGGAAAAGTTGGCAACGGACGCCGTGTATCAAGTTTCATCGAAATTTCCGATCTCCTACGTTTTAAAAAAAAGGATAATGATGATTCTATAATTCTATATTCCATCTTATGTCATGGACAGTTCTTCATGTATCGTGGGTTGAGAGAGGGGCGTTTTGCTTTTTTGTCGCACCTCGCATCACTGGTTCTGATTCGGGCGTCCTCCTCGAATCACATGTTTCAACGGAAGTAGGTAGTAATCCGTATACCCTTTATGCGGGATATGTGTGGCGCTCCAGGATGGGCGCAAAGGTGTCTGGCGCCTGTGACGACTGCTGATCGAAACCAACGAGGGACACGAAGAGCCAATATTGTAGATTCTTCAAGATCCTAAGTCTGAATTGATGGGGATATACAGTCTGGATTTATATACTCGATCGTGCATGGTAAGGGGTAAGGAAATCAAATACGTTGAAGGCTGATCAGTAACGAGTGGACCTGCAGGCGTCCATAGGACTCCGAACAGGTACGGTCTATCCATTGAACTGCGACGTTGAGTAGGCGCTGCATATGTTGCACGCCGCGTGATCTTCTACGCCCGCCGAGCCGTGGAAATATTTCAAACCGAAGTCACTGGCACCATCCCCAAACCTACATGCTTGTTCTGGCAACTCAATGTGCCCCACATCACATGGTTTTCTTCCCGGAAGACCACGAAAGTCATGCTGTCAATTCAAGGTGGGTGAACTGATTATCAAAGGACATATCCTGAAACAGTCTGGCTGCGTTCTGATATCTTGCGTTCTGACCGCAGTAATATGGGGTGCATATATTTATACCCGGCTGCTGTAGTGCCCTTCCGAGACCGGCGCGCCCACGGGGTCGACTGCTATCATATGAACATGGACATGTGGTCATGCTTTCCATGCTCATATACATAGAATGATGGCCAAGGCGGAGAACTGTTTCACCTTCTGATCCCCCCACTCACCTTACATTTGGACCAAGGTATCAGAGAAGCAGGTTCGTTATGGCGAAAACAAACCACGTTCCAACTAATCAACGTGCTATACTGCTTGCTACTTTCATCGCGTTCGGTGCGTTCTAGAAATATACATCCAAAGGTCTCGTGAACATTCATAACTTTGACCCATTTTCAGGGGGTGACTGCTTTCCATTTATCGTTTGGCTTTTGTGAGTCTTGCCGATCCTGTTGACAACGATATATGATGCGATACATTCATCTGATTAGACTGAGATCTTTGAGAAGGTTTCCTCTTTGGTTATGATATTGGTGTGATCTCGGTACGTCTACCTCCCGGCTCAGGTTCAGTTGAGGAAGTGTTCATTCCTTTCAAGGGAATCCTGATCATGCCTGACTTCATACGGCGCTTCGGCCAAGTGAACTCGGATGGGACATATTACTTGTCCAGTTCACGCCAGAGTATCATAACCTCACTCCTGTCTGCCGGGTGGGTTTTACGTTTCTATCGTACCGAAATGCCTATTTTCTGATTTCCTTCCTGTGCAGGACGTTCGTGTAAGAATTTGCCTTCAGGATACCTGTCATTCGTAGTTTGATGGTGTATTTACCACCCCAGCGGCTCTCTCGCACAAGCATTCACAACAGACAGCATGGGACGACGAGGTTCCATCCTCATATGGACTGCTATATTTACTATCGGTGTGGCGGTCCAAACGGCAACCACATACTCGATTGTCCAAATCACGATAGGTCGGTTCATTGCTGGCCTCGGTGTTGGTGCATTGTCTGGTCTGTCACCCTCCTTATCCCCAACATCTCACGCTAATCATGCATTCAAAAGCCATCGTGCCTCTTTACAACGGCGAGACGGCACCGAAATCCATTCGTGGAATGATGCTCGTGCTGTATCAGCTTCAGATCATCATTGGGATTTTCTTGAGTTACATCATCGATCTCGGAACCCATACCATCGCAAACTCGGCATCTTGGCGTATCCCGGTCGGCTTGCAGATGCTGTGGGGGCTGATTTTGCTCTCGGGTATCTTCTTTTTGCCAGAATCACCGTGGGTGGTTTCTCTCCCTCCCCCCCTTCTATTGCACCATCTTACACCAGTGTTCGGTGATCGATGATCTATGCATAGGCGTCATTTATTAGGTACACATCGGGCTGAAGAGGCGCGCACTGTGATTGCAGAGCTTAATTCTGTCCCGATTGACTCCGACGTGGTGGAGGCACACGTCGCTGAACTTGCAGAAGCGATCAAGGCCGAGAACGAAGGCGGCAAGGCAACGTGGGCAGAGTGTTTCTCGACTCGCAACGCTTTGTGGAAACGAACGGGTAACGGGATGATGTTGCAGTTTATTCAACAGCTGAATGGACAAAACTTCTATTGTGCGTGTTCGTGGATCTTACGGTGACTACTTCTGACTGGGAATGGTAAGATTACTATGGGGACACGTTCTTCCAAAGCGCAGGAACTCAGTAGGTCGTTGTCGCGTGTAGCTTCTACGCGTGTCTTAACAAGTTACAGGCTCTCCCCGTACGTGATACAGACCATCCTTGGGGCTGTCTCGGTCGTTGGAACCGTGCCTGCTCTCCTCCTCATCGAAACATGGGGTCGCCGTCGTGTACGTATCCACCCATCTACATGCACGCATTCAATCCCCAACGCCACCACAGTCCCTCTTAACAGGTGCCATCTGGGAAGCGGTCTGCGCCATCATCGCCGGGCTCGTCGGCCATTTCACCCTCGCACCCACCGGTACGCCCGCCACAGATCTTACCCAGGGAAACAAGAGCGGCGGGGACACCCTCATCGCCTTTGCGGTCCTCCATGTCTTCGGGTTCTCGATGTTTTGGGGCCCGACGCCGTGGGTGTACCTCGGAGAGAGCTTCCCGTTGCGTGTGCGGGCTAAGTGTATCGCGCTGGGTAGCGCTACGAGTGCGTCGCTTTGCATCGTTTTGGTTGACGCGTCGTCATTTGCGTTTGTTTTTTTAGATTGGTTATGGAACTTTTTGCTCTCATTCTTTGCCCCCCGTATAGCAGAAAAGTGCGTGCTCCTTTTCGTTTTGCACGGCCGGGAGGCCGTACTGAATCCCCCACCCTTTTGCAGAATCGGGCCCTTGATTCTGCTGATATTTTTCGGCATGCTCGTCTTTGGCTATGTCTACGTCTACTTTGCAATCCCCGAGACAAAGGGATTGAGTTTGGAAGAGGTCGGCCCCCCTCGATCTATTCTGTCGTAGGACGCGATCTGACAACTGACTTGAACGGAATCTAGGTCGACGAAATGTACCGTGCTAACGTCAGGCCATGGAGGTCGTCCGAATGGAAACCGAGCCAGAAACGCCAATACCTGACCGAGCGCGATAAGGAGGTTCACGACAAGGCGGACGGGATAGCGTAAGAATAGGAGGGGGCAACTATAAGGGGCGTTCAATTGGCGTCCCTGCAGGGACGGGTTGATTGCCGTTCGCCTGCAAATTATCCAAATTCATTGGACCTGTTCCGTTCGTCCGAGTCGTCTGCAAAGACGGACGAACGAAATTGATTCACTTGTTATCAGCGTCCATGACATCCTTACAGAATTGATGTACAGTCCATAATGTACGTAACGAATCTATGGTACACAGTGAGATCCAGATACTCCGTCCCTGCAGCACGTCACGATCGATGCAACAACCTAGCTAGTAAAAGGTGAAACGGTAGTGGACGTAGGGGATGGTGTTATCGCATCACTCCCAGATGACTGCAGGCAACGGCATGCGTAACAGAGTACTGAGTCGGTCCCAACAACACACACAAGCTGCAGTATACCAAGCTGGTGGACCGAGTCCACCGAGTCCCGCTGTTCGATGATTGGTGGGATGGTCCAGGTCTTGGGGTCCAGGAACAATGAAGTTGAAGTCGCTTAATTAAGGTTACATGCAGTCGCATCCTTCATCTCAACGATGTCGGACACAAACCTCTCAGACCTCCTTCAGCCCCTTCGAAACCCTCCACAATGGCCAGCATCCTCTGAATCAGTCATCCTTGAACCCTTCGTATACATCGCTTCTAAACCAGGGAAGGAAATCCGATCTTTGTTGATCGAGGCGTTCAACGAATGGCTTGACGTCCCGCGCGCGCAGCTCAGCGTCATTTCACACGTCGTGCGTATGCTCCATAGCGCCAGCCTCATGATAGACGACATCGAGGACGGCGCCCAACTTCGTAGAGGTCAACCGGTCGCCCATCGCATCTACGGCGTCCCCCAAACGATCAACACGGCCAACTACGTGTATTTTTTGGCGTACAAGGAGCTCGCAGCGCTCAGAGGCCATGATTCGGGAGACAGAGACCGGGTCGTGCCGAACAAGGATTTGGATTTGGTGGTCACAGAGGAGTTGTTGTCACTTCATCGCGGACAGGGCCTTGAGATATTCTGGCGGGACACGCTGCAATGTCCGACGGAGGAAGAGTACATTGCTATGGTTAACAACAGTTGAGCGTACCGTTTCCAATTGAGGCGCTGGTCCCACTAATGTTCGTGGCAGAGACTGGCGGTTTGTTCAGAATCGCCGTCAAGTTGATGATGGCGTGTGCAACCAAGAACGTGACTGTGTAGGAGCAATTTCTTTCATCGACACCCTATGATAACCTTTGATGTCAGTGACTACGTCCCTCTAGTCAATCTCTTTGGCGTATACTTTCAGATCAGAGACGACTATATGAATCTACAAAGTACTGAGGTACGTGAGCCTATCGCTGTCCTCCATTATTTAATGATGTCGATAAATACTGGTCTTTGGGTGCATGACAGTATTCAACGAACAAAGGGTTTGCAGAAGACCTCACAGAGGGCAAATTTTCTTTCCCCATCGTCCATGGGGTACGAACAGACCCGAGCAACCGCGTCATTCTGAGTATGTTTCAATCTCACGTTCAAAAGAGCGCCATGCTGATCCCGAAACGTAGACGTACTTCAAAAACGGCCGACAACCCCGACGCTGAAGCATCATACCATCTCTCACCTACGCAACCAGACGGGTTCGTTCAGCTATACATTGAAGATAATGCGAGCGCTGGAACGAGAGGTACGGACGTCTTGAAGTCGAATCACCAGAAAAGCACTACTCACGTTGGTTCGTAATCAAGGTTCGTGAGGAAATCGCAAGACTTGGAGGAAATAGTCAGCTTGAGGCGATTCTGGCTACTCTACATGTTGAAGATGATCAATGATCAGTGCACAATGTGCCGCTGGGACGAGGTCCTAGGTCTGCTGGGGTGGGCCCCTCCCAGCGGGGTCCTGACACAGTTGCTGGTGTCCGCGCCGTAGATAGTTGTCATATCGGGTAGTCAGTAGGCACCACATCTACTTCCTTCGGGTCCACCAGCACCCCGTCGGCCCCTCCCCAACAATGAATGCGAAAAAATTGTTACAACCTTCAAGTTACAGATGTGTAAAGCAGTAGTACGCTCGGATGTCGACCAGCGGTGCGACAATGATCCGAGACGAGTAAAAAAATACAAACGAGCTCACTGCGCTTCCGTCACATCCTCTTCGATATCCACCAACTCCCTCCCTTCTTCCACCATCTCACCCTTGACACACCCGACAGCCTTGACGACCCCCGCGACCTCGGCTCTCAACACCGTCTCCGTCTTCATACTCTCCAACACCACCACCGCTTGACCCTTGTCGACGCGCTGCCCCGGACTCACGCGCACCTCGACGACCAGGCTCGGCATCGGTGCACGCAACGCGCCCTTGTGCGCCGCCAGGACGTCTCCTCCCAAAGACAACAACCACGCGGGAGGAGAGAGCGTGAGCGTCGTCTTCGACCCGTCCGCGGCAAAGAGATGCAGTCGTTCCGTCGTGTTTGGAGACGTCGATGCAGGTGGCGGAGGTTGCGAGACGATGGTCGTGTTCGTCGAGAATGCGGCGAGCGTCGTTGGGGAGGTGAGACGCGCGGGGACCGACTTGAAAGTCGTCGGGGAGGCGCCCTCCACTGTGATATCAAAGTGCCCAGGAGAGGTGTGTTTGAGCGTGACGTTGATGGGGGCAGTTTCGTCCTTGGATAGCGTGATGGTGCGCTCGTAGATATCTCCACCAAACCGTCGTGCGCCGAGAGATGCCCACGGGCTTTGAAGGGCCGACGGGGCCGTTTGATCTCGAAGGACGACATACAACGCAGCCCGTGCTAATAATTCCGGGGAGGGATCCGAAATCGGGGGGAACAGCTCTGAATGATGCTTCTTGATGAATCCCGTCTCGACATTGCCTTGAATGAATGCGTCGTTGCCCGCGAGCGTTCGGAGAAACTCGACGTTGGTAGACACGCCGACTACTTTGTATTCCTCCAGACCTCGCCTGAGCATTCTCAAGGCCTCGGTCCGGTCCCGGCCATGGACCACGAGCTTGGCGATCATCGGGTCATAAAATACGCCGATCTGAGCACCTTGAGTGAAACCTTGCTCAAGCCGGAGTGATGGGGTAATCGCAGTAGATGTATCTGGTACGCGTCGTGAAGGCTCGGCCGACTCTGTAGTGCAAGGTGGTAATGGAGGTGCAAAGACGTGCGTCGGAGTAGGTGTGGAGAGGTATAACAACCGTCCCGAGTCGGGAAGGAAATCATTTCGGGGGTTCTCCGCATATATTCGTGCCTCAAACGCGTGCCCGACGAGGGGAATGGAGGATTGAGTGAGAGGAAGGGGGTTGCCAGCTGCGACCTATCGCATACATGAGTCACGACGAAACAACACCAGCATGTAATGTAACAATACCTCGAGTTGCCATTCTACGAGGTCAAGGCCAGTTATCATTTCCGTGACGGGGTGTTCGACCTGTAATCGCGTGTTCCTATCGTTTGGCGTTAGCTCAAAGTCATAGCACGAAACTTTGCGGCCACTCGCATCTCCATGAAGTAAAACCTCTGGGTATCGTTGTCAAAAATGAATTCCACAGTACCCGCCCCGACATAGTCGACCGCTCTCGCAGCAGCGACAGCCTTGTCAGACAAGTCCGCGCGAAGTTCGGGCGAAAGGCCTGGTGCAGGAGCCTACCAAACATGCATGGTTAGCCGACCCATCCGCCGCAATGCTGACGTATATCCACACCTCCTCGATGATCTTCTGGTTACGTCTTTGCACGGAGCAATCTCGCTCCCAAAGACTGACCACCCCACCCAACGTATCTGCAAAGACTTGTACTTCCACATGTCTCGGGCGCTCGATGTACTTCTCGATGAGGACATTTGCATCGCCGAACGCCTTCAACGACTCGCGTTTCGCAGATTCCAGGGCATCCATGAACTCGGAGGGTGTCGACACGGCACGCATGCCTTTGCCCCCTCCACCATGAATAGCCTTGATCAGCACAGGGTAACCTAGAAAGAAACCACATCTCAACGGCACCCCTCAACGAACGTTTCAAGACTCACCAATCTTCTCCGCCTCGCCAAAGAGAAACTGGGGATCTTGATTGTCACCGTGATACCCCGGAACGCACGGCACGCCAGCAGCTTTTTCATTCACGAAACGTCGGCAACGCCACTAGGGGCTGACATGGACAGACGGCGACATACCAGACATGATATTCTTGGATTCGCTGACGTGTTTCTTCCGTCATCACGACGTACAGGGAAGGCAAGGACGTGTACCGACCTCTTGGAACCCATGGAGACGATGGCGCTTGACGGAGGCCCGATGAACACGATCCCTTCTTGCGCGAGCCGTTCGGCAAACTTGGCGTTCTCGCTGAGGAAACCATACCTACACGTCCGTTCGGTCAGACAAACGCGTTCGCGCTGGGAGGAAACGCCGTCTCACCCAGGATGAACGGCCTAACCCGTCGCGCGGTCGAAACAGAGACCCGTCAACGCCCCACCTCGAACAAAGAACACGTCCAACACCGACCTGCGCACCGCTCTCGTGACACACCTCGACGATCTTGTCCATGCGCAACTAATCGTCATCATGGTCAACACCGCACCGCGCGAACCACCCCAACAAACGCAACGCACATAGCTCTCCGCCGAAGGCGCAGGACCGATGCAATACGCCTCGTCGGCGTCCAGGACGTGCAACGACGCCGCGTCCGCATCGCTGTACACCGCCACGGTCTTGATCCCCAACTTCTTGGCCGTCCGGATCACGCGACAGGCGATCTCCCCCCTGAGACGTGCACCACCCCCCCGACGGCGTGAGCGAGCGCGTGTGCGACGAGGGGTGGAACGCACCTGTTGGCGACGAGTATCTTGTCGAAATGAGGCTTTCTCGTGGACGAGGAGGGGCCTGTGGGGAAATGCGACGTCAGGACGGACGGGAATCGGATCGGGTGGGGGGCCGTTTTACTCACTCGGAGACGCGGTTGCGAGTCCTCGGTGTGGGGATACGGTGATGGGTTGAGCTCGGTGCCTCGTCTCTGGTGGTGCACCCCATGTACTCGCAAGAGCACACGCTTGTCCGGTTCTCCCGGGTGTATTGTGTACATGGACGACCACCGGTGCTTGTGTCGCAGCCTGGACGCGTATCCGGCCCAGAGAGCGCGCTGCGGTGCGCTGTGTAGGTATCATTCTCAACGTCCAGCCGGTAATGTGAGTAAGTAGTCAAGACGGTGCATCGACTCCCAAGTGCTCTCGCGCGCAAGTTCCTTCCGCTCATCCGAAATCACGTGATTCATACATACGATCATACAAACTCATTCCAGTCAACCCCTCGGATACGGCGTCGGACTCTCCTCGACCCTCCCCACCTTGGCAAGCTGCCCCCCAATCCCGATCGTATCCTGCAACAAATCCCCCCCAAGCAACCTCAGCTCACCCGGCTCCCGCCCCTGCTGCCGACGCTGCGCAGGCGGAATCCCAAACACCGTCTCCTCCGTCACCGCCGACACATCCTCGCCCTGACCACCCCCCGCTGCGTCGTACCCACCCTCGGAATCGAAGCTGTCGTCGAAACCGTCTCCGTCTCCGCCGCTGGCTTCGAGCGCCCGCGCAAACGGATGCACGGCGGCCTCGTCTCCAACTCCAAACTCGTCTGCACACAGCGAGTCGCTCGAGTGGTTCGAGTTGGACGACCCAAAAGAGTCGTCTGGGTCGGGTTCACGGGACGACGCCATGAGAAAGGCCGTGGAGGGCTGGCTAGAATGAACCGGTTCGTCATTGAGTGAGTCGGAATCGGAATCTGAATCTGGGTCCTCGGCAGCATGAGGGTGTGATTCGAGCTGGATGATGCTGTCGTCTTGATGGGGATCAAACATGTCCAATCCTTGGTGGTCGGGTGTATGGAGCTCGTCCTGTCTCGTTGGGGGAACAAGCACACCGCTCCCAACGTCCGCTTGCAAAGACACCCTCGATTGCGAGGCCGATGCAACGGAATCAGCCTTGAAGCTGGACCCCGGCATATCAAGCCCAACACGACGCATCATGGTCGCCAAACTGGTATCAGTATCATTGCTGTCCGTCCAGGGAGGATACGCGTGCCGCATGTACCGCGAGAGCGACGGCGGGCTCGGAATCGTGCTCATCGTATCGTTATCATCCTTGGCCGTCCCACCCCCATACCCAAACGCAGGCGTTCTAATCTTGTTCGACGCCGCGCTCTTCACAGATCCGAATTGGCTTTGCATGTCGCCCAGTAGATCCCTCCTGATGCGGTCCGCAGCCTCCTTCCCCGGCGTTCTCCCAAGCGTCGGCAACAAGTCTTTTCCGGGCGTCCGCCTAAGCGGCGGCAAAAGTCCAAGTCCCACACTGGACCTGGGCGCCCTCGCAAACGCCAACGTCCGTGGCGGAGACATTCCCTGCATCAAATCAACCGAATCATCAAAAGAGTCGTTAAACGCGGGGAATTTCGGCTCCTGGTTCGAGTCCGACGCGTGTTTCGTCAGAGAGGGAATATCAAACGCGGACGAGGAGGCGGACGTAGATCTAGATGTGGACACGGACGAAGAAGGAGCTGTAGGTTTCCTAGGCGTCCGCTCAAATCGCGGGCGACGGGGTGACGGAAACGTAGGCTCATTGTCCAATTTAGCCGGGAGGTAGGACTGAATATGTTTTGGGATGGGGATCGGCGTCTTTGGCTTGACCTTGAGCGGCGAGACGTATGCGTTTGTCACGTTTGCACGAGGGGTCGGCAATGCACTCTGAGAGACGTGTGAAAACTGGATCTTGGCTTTGGGTTCCGGCCTCGAAGCACTCTTCTCCGTATTCTCCTGAGCGATAGACGGAAACTGTTGGACAGTGTCTTCCTCTTCATACATCAGACTGTCTGTGAGAGCCGAGTTGTCCTGTCGCGCGGAAGCTTCCTCCTCCTCTTCGCGCGCAAAGCTCTGGAGTTCGCTCTTGAGACGGACCATCGGCGACTCGAGAGACGCACTCCAGGAGGGCTGATCGTCCATGGTTCGATCAGGCGCACGCCCAGGACGTGCCGGGGTCGACGAAACCGCGTTGGTGGGCATGAACGAGCTCTCGGACGCAGTCACGTCATACGCCCTCGTGGTGATCTCGGAAGGCGTGCGCGAGCGGGCGACGTCCAAATCCTGCTCGGGCTGGGAGACAGACGCCGAGTCAGAAGCAACGACGGACGACTGCGTCGACTCGTCAGGCTGGAGATCGTCGTCTTCGAGCGTCGGTATATGCACTTGCGCAGCCTGCTCGTAAAACGACGTCCAAAACTGGGCACGCGGAAAAAAAGTATAGTTGAGGCGATGACGACGTGCTGATAGGCTGAAACGACACCGTGCGTACCTTGGCCGCTTCACGAACCGGTTCGGTGCCGAGTGCATAGCGTTTCACGGCTGGCAACAGCCTCGTCGCCATGAGATGCTGAATCTTTGAAAAATTGGCATCTATGTTCTTCCCCGATCATTCGCTGCTGGGACAGGACGCCATACGACCCGTGCTCACCTGCAGTTTGATCGTAATCAGCTGTTCGATCTGGTCAATCTGGTCGTTTATGGGTGCGTTGTTGTCGAGTCCTGGAACGACGATGGAGGCGGGGTCTGTGGACGGAGTCCATCGCGCTGGGTTGGGTTCGATGGGCGTGGTCATCGTCGCTTGGAGAAAAACATCCCCACATGGGACGCGTGTAGTCACGCGTATTTGTACTCCTGGAGACATTAATTCCATTCTAATAAGAACAGAAAATGCGGTTCCTATCATACCTGCAAATATTGAAAAAATTAAGTAAAGTGTTCCAATTTCTTTAG
>JBBPRK010000674.1:0-19039 GCA_038093075.1 Boletus patriciae
CTATTCTCGGACTGGTCATCATTAAATTTTTTGACTTTTGCCACCTCCTTCGTGGAGGATTTCCGTGTTTCAACCTTGTCTCGAGCCATCAACGCCCTTTTCGTACAAGTAAGTCTGATCTTCAAGTTTGCCAAGGTGCAGTAGTTAATGCGTTTTTTGCGCTCGCAAGGTGACAACCGAGGCGGACGGTAAATGATCGAAGAGTATTTTTATTAAGCCGTTAGCTGTATCAAATCTACTCTTGCTTCCAGTGACCTCCCATGTTCAGCCTATCATGGTGTGCGAGTAGTCTCGGATCTGATCAATGATGGTTTGACGATGCTTTAGTTGCCATTAGGTTCCCACATTGTTTCGATTTACCTCAGTGGCCGCCCGACTCAATTCACATTTAAAAATCACCATGCGTGGTCCACGCCACCCAGTGAGACGAGGCTCTCGCTGAACAACCCGAGTCGATAGCTGTACGGGGCTGAAGGGCCCTTCATGCCAGCACTCACCAGCGGCGCGGTGGTACTACATGTCGAAGGGGCATCGAGTGCCCAAAAATCAATGCAATTCGACTTGGGTGGCCAAGTTGCTCGTTTCATGACCCACCGGCTCTCCGACGACTGGCACTCACAGCACCACGCGCACGGCAGGGTGCATTTGTAAACAAACTTTCCTGCCTACGAAGTTTGGCCGTACATCTACTTCGAAATACAGGACATGGGGTACTTGATCAATCCGCTCTCGGGTGCCAGAGAACATACAGGGAGGGGTGAAATGACTTCTGGTTGTATGATCAATATTACGCGAGGGTAGACCCTGGTACTGGTCAGTAGGACCAGATCAAGTACATTATAGGTAGAAATTTATGCCTTAGGAGGCTGCGTAATTCTGTAACATCATTATTAGTTGAAACCGGGGTGGAACCACGTTTGATGCGCCACCTAACCTGGTCCTTGGGGCTAGAGTAGCGGCCTGAACGTTGAATCATCGGAGAGCGGGAGCGTCGTGCGAGGGCCAATCGACGATGTGCAACACTGAGCGTTCACGGCGAGGCTTTATACCTCCGTTCGTACCAAGATCACGTCCGCGGCGGCGAACGACGAAAGGGGGTTGAGTTGCCGTATCTCACTGCCATTTCGGGCGAACGAGCGCATGTTGAGGCTCGCGAGGATCGTGTTGCAGTACACCGTGCAGAGAGGGTAATACAGGGCCGTAAAGATGAGATCGGTCGGATATATGACGAGCTGGCAGGGGGTGCTATGAGAGGTGTGGTAGTGTGAGCAACATGTCGAGACGCACCAGGATGAGGGAGAGGAAGGCGAAGAGCGCCGATGAGAGACCAGTGTTGACCGTGATGAAAATCAATCGGAGGAGCATTCGATCCGTGCTAGATGACGGACACGTTGAACAATGCCGATGCAACGTATAGAGGGCTGAAAGGGACACACTCTGTATGGAACCCTGTTCGGGTCATGGCAAGAAGTGTACACAAGGATACCGTGATGGTGATATCGACCGCCATGGCAACTCCATTTCCTGCATTGGCTCCTGTCTGAACGCGTCCCGTCAGAGTGATATCAAACCGAAAACTGGCATGCATCGCACAGAAAGCAGGGGTCCCGAAACGGCAGAAATGCTCGTTTCGAACGCTACTGATACGACCGTGTACACTGCGTAATCGAATGTGAGCTGCGCTCTGTAGCCGACGTATACCACACTTACAAACACCTAAACCTAAGATTCTTTTCCTTTTAGTGGTGGAATATACGAAACCGAGCGTGCTCACCTAGCTCCGCCAACACAAAGGGCATTAGGATAGCCGGAAACAGCCATCTGAAACGGCTCCTCGTCACTGAACTAATGTATGAGTGGTGATACCAAAGGCGCAACTTGAACGTACATAACCAAATCCGGTATATGAAAAACGATTGGACGGTGGAAGCAACAGCCGACTGACCCACGCAACATGAGGCTTCAATCTAGAGTGGAAGAGCAAGCACTCACGGTGACTGTTATGGAAATCAATAAAGGGCTACGCCGGCTGTCAGCACCGTCCTCGAGAAAAGTGCCTGACTACCTACGGATAATTATACGCTAGGAAGTTATCGTCCCCAAAGTGCACGACGAGGTACTCCCACACTAATGAAACGGTATCAGCGCACCGTCTGCAGTCTGCCTAGACGTGCAGAATCTCACTGCCTGCGCATATAAGCAATATATGGAGTGTGTCTAAAACGAATACCCAAGCCACCTAAAAACCTGAGAAGTGTGTCCTCCGTAGAAAGGTAGTAGCTTACCAGTAACTTCAGTATAATGGTATCCTCTGTGCAACTGGTTTCCGTGAGTAGGTTAGGGAGAGAGCGCAGTTCACGCTTAAACTGACCGCTCGTAGTAAAGGAACCTACATGAGTAGAAAACGATCAAGTTTGGCACTGTAAAATGTATGGGCTACATACATCTGCAATATGCTGACACCGTAGAAGACTAGCGAAACGAAGACCCCGGCGAGAGTGGATCCCCAGCTGTCGCTAAGGTCGATGGTTGAAGATCCATCGGAGGCCATGCTAAAATGGAGAAGTTAAGACCGAGTGGGGAAAGGGAAGCGGTGACCCTACTTATGGAGTTGCGACACTGCGCAATTTTGTAGTTCTCACAAGGTTGGTGCCCCGACGATCACCACGGATATGAGCGGCGGCGCACTTTGTATTTGCATCTTACCTCATATGCCAATGTTATCTTATCCATGATAGCGATGTCGCCGTTATTTCAAGTCGGCAGGATTTCTAGTGGCCGATCTCGAGAATGGAGCTTCATGTGTGCTTTAATAAACCTAGGAATACCCAGAAGACCTATAAGCGTGCCTAGTCCGAGGACATCACGAACACTCACCCGAGTGAGCACTAAACTTGTGTGCTAGTTTGAGCACTGGCCACGGGTGTTGAGTACTGATAGCCTTAGGAAATCCGGCGTTCATAATGAAGCTGAGCCTGTTGCCGAAAGCACGTTCATGTTCCCGTTGGTTCATTGTGGACCAAGTCTACGTTATTGAGGGAGAAGAGACCATAGCACCCCAATCCACCTTAGTCTACCTAGAGGGACAGATTGGACAGCTGCGAGAGTTGCGGCCGCCGAGTAGGACGGGGACTCACCGACGGCGCAACAACTTTGTGAGAGCCTCGACATTCCGCATGTGGACAACTTTCAAATTCCCAACAGACTCTTCTCGCTCCCAACCGGTGGATCTTGTGAACCGGTGGACTGGGAAATGGGAATCCAGAACCCGTCTGCTTCCGAGAGTTGTAACCGCGCAGCAAGCAACCGACTAACTTTGCAGGTCATGATACCGAACGATCGATCATCGAGTTCAGTTCAAGTCCCCTTTGTCACGTCCATAGAAGTTTATGGGCGACTGGAGGGAAGAAGTATGACAGGATGAACCTTGGCTTGAGAACTGCGAATCATTCACAAAGAAAACAGCCGTTGCTGGTGCCCCCACGACACAAGTATCGGTATGGTCCTTACGCAAGTTGCAGTGCACTGGGAAAAGGCTGTGTAGCCCGATCGGTCAACGTGCGAGTCCGGCTTCATCAGCAGAAACTCGATTCAGCCTATGACTCTCCACCTCCTTCGTGGAGGATTTTGTTTCAACCTTGTCTCGAGCCATCAGCGACAAGTAAGTCTGATCTTTGCCAAGGTGCAGTAGCTAATGTGTTTCTCGTGTTCGCAAGGTGCCAACCGAGAAGCGGATGGTACTAAATGATCGAAGAGTATTTTTATCATGATTACGCCGTTACAACCCGCTGATCTTCTGCTCGTATCAAATCTACTCTTGTTCCCAGTGACCCTCCGTGTTCAACCTATCGCCTCGGCTCTTCCCCTCGGTGTGCGAGTACTGTCAGATCTGATCAATGATAGTTTGACGATGCTTTAGGTGCCATTAGGTTCCACATGGTCTTGATTCGATTTACCTCAGTGGCCGTCCGACTCAATCCACGTTTAAAGTTCCCATGCGTGGTCCAAGCCCTCCAGCGAGACGATCGCTCTCGCTGGACAACTGAGCCGATAATTGTGTGTACGGGACAGAGCGAAAGAGCTCTTCACTCACTGCAGATAATAGTACTACATGTCGAAGGTCACTGCAAATCGACTTGGGGCCAAGTTGCTCGTTTGACAACCTGACACCCTCGGACGGCCACTGCTCGGTTCGGCCAGGAATTTCCGAGAGGAGTGAGTTCCGCTGAACACTCGAGCTCGCGAAGGTTTGAAGACACCTGGTGAAGATGGTACTTGGCTCGAATGTCAATGATAGCACGACAGCTCGAACTCCGTTCCAGAACCGTTGGGAAGGGGCCGAGGGGGACCACCCCGTGCTGGTGGACCCGAAGGTAGTGGATGAGGTGCGTACTGACTACTCGACATGACTACTAACTACTCCGTGGACACCAGCTACTGCGCCAGGACCCCTGGCACCGCTTGGAGGGGCTCCACCCCAGTGGAGGCCTAGGACCTCGTCCCACAGGTACACCGTCTAACTTCCTGCTGTTTGTGTCCGAGATTCGGGGAGGCAACCCGACGTACGTGGCTTCCTTTCGTAACTGAATCGGCTCGCACATAAACGTATCGAGGAACGTCTCGTTGCTAGAGTCTTAAGATTGGCAGTTTCCCAAGCCAGTCGTTCACAAGTACTGATTGGTGTTCGCAAACGGGGGCTGCTCGCCCTCGCCACCCACCGCATTGTACTTCTCGTTCGTGCTGACCTTATACTAAGGAGAAAGAACGAAACATAGATTCAAGCATATTGTATGATAGAACAAAAACAGTCATAACTCGTAGCGCAGAAGCGAGGGCGTGAGCGTCGACGAGTAAAACATGGTAATATAGTAAGAGGGATAACGCCAACAACGTCCACGATAACGATAACGTGACACGACCAGCGCTCAGCACTTGACAGTCACGGCGGAACAAGCAGAGCCGAAGGGATAGTGTGATGAAATGAATGGAGAAGAGTATCGAGAAACAAGATAATGATAAGAGATCACAAAAGAGATCGATTGGATCCAAGGTAGTCGTTAGATGTCGTTAGGTAGTGGCATAATGGGTACGTGTCCAGATAATATTCTTTGCGTACGACGTGTGGAGCATTCAAGGTCATTCGACTTTAACCACGGTATGAATCACGGGGTGAACGAGGGCCGAACAACCCAGGGCTACCGCGGTCGGGAACAAGCAGAGTGGGTTCGACGGACGGCGGGGTGGGGGCTAGCGCAGGATTAGCTGCAAAGATAAAGATATCAGTCACCAGCTCGGAATATGAATCTCAAACATAGCCAAACTCACGCTGCCACGTAACCCAAGAATGCACTTGTCTTGGTTCTGGGATTGGCCCGGGAGGAGGAGCAACGTCCCTTTTCCGAGGGCGACGGGTTGATCGCTGCGGAACGGTGCGCCAAGCTGGGCGAGCTGGTGGCATATCCTCAGGCGGATGCGGGGCATCGGGGGGTGGTGGAGGCGGAGGCGGCGGAACACCAGGTCCCATCGGTGGTTTCCTGTGGTGTTTGTGAGCAAAAAGCGAGGGGAATCAGGACAGAACAACAAACCAGTCAGGATCAAACTCTCCACCCGGACCGTATTTCGACTTCATCATCATGAGGTATCCGAGCTCACTGCAAGGAGGGTAAGTATTAAGGTTTAGATATCGCTAGATGGTTACGCACTGTTGGATGTTGCGGCGTTCCTCACGCAGTTTGCCAACTTCGCCCAAGAGCATACGAACCTCGGTGGCAAGAGCCTTGCTGAATTCGTCTAGATACTGTAGAGTCGACGTTAGCTGCATCAAAGGTCCAACAGAGTGTATCGAACGTACGCCTTGGACGTTGTAAGGGACCTGCTCGTTCGCAGTGGCACGGACAGCAGTGATAGTCTCCTCGTGCTGTCGGTTGCTGTCTGCTCTCCAACCTAAAATCCCTCCAATGAGCATCGAAAGAACCATGGAAAACCCGAACCACTCACTCTCTGACAGAGCATTGAGAAGTTCTCTCTGCTCAGCGTTCTGTCGATGCAGCTCTTCCATGACGTGCTCGATGCCTGCCCTTACTTGAGCCCAGCAGCGATCGAAAGTAATCATTCAACTCACCTGGTTTACCTTCATTCGCTAGTCTTTCTTCTTCCTCGCGCTGCTTGGCCGCTGCCTGCTCATCCACAAGCCGAGAAACCATGCCCATCAATTCGTGCATCTGTCCATCGCGCTCCTCCTTCCAACGTTGCTTCTCCGCCCAGTGCTCTTCCATAAGCGCCCTCTTCTCTTCGCAGAGAGCCTGGTTTTGTTGAACCGCGTTAGCGAGATCAGCCAATTGGTTGCGCAATGCATCATCCCGCTCTGCAGCCGCCATTCGTGCCTCATTTTCTCCTGTCATGCGCAATTGCCGTTCGTTGTCAAGCTCAGTACGGGTGCGAGCGAGTTCTTCTTCGAGATCAGCAATTTTGGCTTCCCGTTCTGCGTCGAGGAGTCGGCGTTCCTCGTCGAGATGCGCGCGTTCGCGTTCGCGTTCTGCAGCAAGTGCCTCTCGCTCACGTGCCATTTCTTCTCTTTCCATACGCACGGTATCCAAAATGTCAGAAGCATGTCGGGAGGCTGCATCCTGCGTGGCTGTATGAATCGACTCGATAATCGAAGCGTGATCCGGATCCTGAGGAGGTGGTGGTGGTGGGACGGGAAGTGGCGATACTGGCGGAATATTCGCAATTTTTTCTTCCAGTTCATACAACAAAGCATCGCCCCGCTGTCTCGTTTCCGCGTCTCTACGATCTTCATTGTCAAGAAAGATGCGTTCTCTGGCGTCTTCATTATCACGGAACTCCTTTTCGCGGTTACCCTCAGCATTCTGTGCGTGATGCGCAATCTGGTCCAGTGCACGTTCTGCGTCGTCCAGTCGTTCCTGTCGTGCGCGTAAAGCATCCTCAAAGTCGCCTGGTAGCTGTGTCGGCGGGGGGACATGGTGAATCATTTCGCTTGGCGGTCGTCCCTCGTCCTCTTCCGCGATCATTGAAGGTGGGGCACCACGCGAAGGCATGCGTTGAGGACTGCGTCGATCATCTGGATGGCGGCGTGGGTGGTCTGGCGCGTCTCCCATCGTAGATGCAGCCGAGGGATGGCGGCGTAGGTGTTCTGGTGCGTCCCCCATCGCAGATGCAGCCGAGGGATGGCGACGTAGGTGTTCTGGCGCGTCTCCCATCGCAGATGCAGCCGAGGGATGGCGGCGTAGGTGTTCTGGTGCGTCTCCTATTGAAAAAGAGGGCCGGCGATCATGTCTCCCATGTTCAGAGGGCATAGTCGGGTAATAAGGGTCTCCCGGTGGTACATGTGACAACTGGCGTGCTAATTCAGGTGTAAGGGGGCGATCTGCGGAATAAGCTCAGCATGAGCATCATAGGAAACTCGCGGAGGCCTACGTGTACGGGGTTCTCCACCCAATCGTATGATAGTCGGCGGCGGTGGAGAAGCAGGCGGTGCTGTGCGCGGAGCTCCAGCTACACCACCCTCACCGAATCCTGGTACCGGGGCGGCCCTGGTGTCAGCTGGTTGAGCGTGTGGTCGATCACCAGCATCGTGTTCTTCAGCTTCTGGATGAGAGGCAGAGCGACCACTGGGTTGGCGCCGGTGAATACCTCGGCCAGGATCTTCTGGGGAGTGTTCCTCGTCTTCCCTATCAGGGTGATCCCTATCACCACGACGAGGCCGATCACGACGTAAGCGTCGGCCTGGGTCTTCTGGGGAGTGATCATCGTCTCTATCAGGATCCCTATCATCTCGACGACGACGACGCCCATCTCCCGGATCGTCTTCGCGGTCACCACGCCTCCTACGTCCCGGTGAGAGGTCATCGTCATCACGTCTTCTGCGTCTCCTACGGTCCGGTGATTCATCGTAACCATATCCTCTGCGGCTCCTACGATCCGGTGAGTAGTCATCGCCGTATCTGCGGTATCCACCAGGGCCAGGAGAGTATGGGCGACGATATCTATACCGAGGATCTTCTTCATACCCAGGTGAGTAACGCCGACGGTAGCCTCTATCGTCTGGTGAGTAAGAGTAGGACCGTCGACGATCGTCGGGGTGCCTGGTTCGGCGCAGTCGGCGACCCTCATCTCGAGGCGATTGGTCCCTAGGGGAGCGAGAACCCCGACGACGCCGACCCTCCGGGCTATACGGACGTGATTCACCCGTCGACTGACCCATGATACCTTGCGGGCCGCTGGACAAGGGAAGCCCAGGAATGGTAGGAGATCTGGGAACATAATCATCTTGTAGATGTATCGAGGCTGGCACTTGAAGTGGAGAGCGCCTCGGGCTACTTTGGATGACCACGACAGGCGGTCTTGCGCTTGCCCTAGAAGTTGCTCGAGATGGCATATACACCGACTCTGATACTGGTATAGGGCGACCTTCCATGGGCGGCTGGATGACAATGGGTCCTGGTTGTATGCCCTGTAAACTCGGCTGGATAGCTACCCCCGGGTGCATAGGCATACCGGGTTGCTGAAGATGTATGCTCGGTTGCACGGGGATCCCCCCCTGCTCCATTATATGGCCTGGAGGAGGGTACGCGGTCTGCGGAACATTGATGATTGTTTGGTGCGGCGGTGGAGTGTGTCGATCGGAGTGTGCGACCGGTATGACATGGGGTACACCACCGAGTGGGATAGGTTGACCTCCGGGACTGAAAGGTAGCTGGTATGTCACTTGGGTGGGTGTCGAGCTCCTTGAATCTTGCCCGGGCGTCGGTGGAATAAACACCGTACCGCGCCCAGGCACTGGGAGCGGTGAGCGCGACCCAGACGAGGGTGTCGACGGTATCACCCGCTCATCAGGATCTTCGATGTGATGAACATATTCACTTGGGCCGGTCGGGCGATATTCTGCGAACGGTGTTCCAGGACGAACGGGCCCCCCAGGACCCACGTATCGCGAAGCATCCGGCATATCCCATCCAGGGGGCGCGTGAGGAATGACGGGGGAGTGGATGCTAGGTGACCGTTGGCCAGGTATTACCGGAGGGCCAGCTTGTGGGAAGAACCCTCCAGGATACTGACCAGATGGAATTACTGGTCCAAGAACGGGAGGGAGTGGTGGAATAACGAAACCACCCTGACCTGGTTCGGGTGGACGACCCGCCTGAGGCTGAGGCGGAGGTTCAGGCATAGCTAAACCTGCGAAAGTCAAGGATCAATATCCAAATCACAAACTCGAGGTATTGGCGCCAACCTGGTCCTGCGCCAACACCCAAACGGTGCAAATCATCCCTCAGCTGATCGACACGAGCAGTAACGCCTCGCAATTCGGCTTGCCGATCTTGTACATCTCTTGCGAGCCAGTCATTAAGACCACTCATGTACCTCATCAATTCACGCTGCTGATCCACTGTCGCAAGTTGTGCAAGCCGGTGTTCCTATCGTCATCATTATCATCACTGCCAGTGAATGTTTATCGAGATGCTCACTCGCAGAATTGCCATCAACGTGTCAAATAGAGGTAGTTGAACGACAGTCTGAAGATTGTGTCAAACATTTGCCACGCAGGGACATCTCGCATTACTTACTGGACCTGGTGGCATTGGGACATAAGACGGGCCTTGGGCCTGAGCACCTGGTTGGCCGGGTTGGCCGTCGAATACTCCGGGTGGCGGCGCGATACCCCCCTGAAGAATATAAAAGACCTCAGCCCCACTCGGTTGCAACTGGGAGTGCAGCATACCTCAGGTCGGCGCGGGAAGTACCAACTTGATCCAGGCGGGGGTTCCCCTCCTGCTGGGTGTCCCGGGGCGGTGTGAGGGCGGCGATCATCGTACAATGAATCTGGCTAAAGTCGGCGTCAGATCACGTCACAAGAGGCGGCTCAGACAGCATACCAGGAAAGGCCCAGGAGTGCGTACCATTGGCCTCCGTTCTGGAGTCCGTTCTCCTTGGCGCCGGGGCGGATCACGAGTGACATGTTCCGGTCGAGGTGTGCGGTCTGGGATGGACTCGGGAATAACAGGCGGTACGTCGTGAGTGACTTGCTCTGTCCTTGGTCTAATAGGTGGTCTAGGCCGAGGGCGGGGGTGGAGATCCGGATGCAACCTTTCTGGACGCCAGGTCGGTGTTCGGAACGGAGGCGCTGAATCCGCCCTTAAAACTGGGGTTGTGCTCCTCGACCGAGATGGCCTCGGAGCGGGCTGGTAGACGAATGGGATCAACTGTGGTGGTGGCTGGATATCCGAAGGAACCGGTGCAGGCGGCACATTCAATAACTCCATCAATTGCTCGTCCAAGGAAGGACCGGCTCGGTGAGGTACAGGCATGGCCATGGGAAGGTGGGTCCGTTCCCGTCCTCGGAACATGTCCCTCCAACGAGAAAGCAAGCTTTCTGCGTCAGCTTGGGAATCCTCCGACTCTGTGACAGAACCTTCTGCCCGGTGTCTGGTTACTCTTTGCGTCCTATCGGTGACTCGGACGGTCTCTGTTTCCTCTACCTCTTCATCATCTCGATGATCTAGCCGATCCAGCTGGTCCCGCCGAGTGGTGTCCTGCCGGGTATTGATTAACGTCTCGATGAGATTCTCGATGCGGTGCAACCGGTCCAAAACTTCCGTATTGTCCTGCGGCGCAGCTCTGGACTGTCGAAGCTCGTCCAACATGTCATTGGTTGAGGTCTGTCCTTCCCAAAGCGCGGTCGTCTGTTCCCGTACCTGTGCCAGCATATCTCGGATAGCGGTCATCGTAATCCCCGGCACTTGTCGAGCTGTAATACTAGAGTCCGTAGATTCTGTAGAGGGCGTAGGGGACGAAGGGGGAGGAGTAGGCGAAGATGACGATGAGGTGAGAGAAAGCGTTGGCCCTGGTGATAACTCAGAAGATGAGATGAGCGAAGGGGTAAGAGGAGACGAAGGCGACGACGATTCCGACGGCCAGGCGGGAGAAGGTGGAGGTATCGATACTTCTTCTTCATCCGCATCCACAAGGCTAAAGTCATCAGAATGATGGGAAGACAAGAAAGACATCGAGGAACTCGTCGAGATGATTGAAGGAGACCGGACAGGTGGTGGTGAGAGCATGCCGACCACTGGTCTTAAACCTGGGTGCAGTCGAGGTCCAGCTGGCGCAACCCTGGGCTCGGAGATGACACTCATTGCGCCTACAGACTGATCCCTACGGTCGGGAATGACGCTAATGGCGCCCACAGACTGCTCCCTACGGGGAACAGCCGGAGGCTCTGGCCGTTCTGCGACGACGACCCCCTCGGTTTCAACCAAGTGGGTGCGTACATATTCCGATAGGTCGTACAGCTCATCCCGAATTATTCGTACGTTTTCAGAGATTTCGTGACAATCCTGACTCCTGAGATGGTCCAATTCATGGATATGGTGAAGAAGCCGGTCGATTTCATGCGTTATGACCTCACTGCGCTCGGTCTGCGTTGGTTCCGTCTCCAGTTCAGAGTGGATGGAAGGCTGATTTGTCTGCGGGGAATCGGAACTGACGCTGGGGGATGGCGCGGGAGAATGGACAGAGAAGTAGTCGGGAGGTGGCACCCTCGTTGGCTGGGGGGACTACAAACAATGAGAGAATGAAACATATCGGATGCACGAGGTACTCACATAGTGCTCCGAGCTATGAAGACTTGACAAAAGCGATGGTTCCGTTGATACCTCAGAAGGGGCCGGAGCATCGGCCAGCGACACAACTTCATCGTCCGCCGCCAGACTAATTCTACTCGAAAGACTCGAAACACTGGACACGGTGGATGGCGTGCGAGATAGTGACGAAGATGCCGTAGATGTGATAGAGAGAGGGGTCGGACCGCTTGAGGGTGAGGAGACGAGCTGGGTAATGACGGACTGAATTAAAGCGGGCGGCGGCGGCGGCGGCAGTGGTGTCGATACCGCCGAAGTGGTGAAGGTTTCTGTCACGGCTGTTAAGCTCCCAAAGCTAGTTAGTGGGGAAACGCTGGGACGCATAAACGATGTGTCGAAGGAGGCATCACGCCCATCCTGAAATTGGAGCGACTGGGTGAGAGGCGTCGGCTGAAGTTGCGATGATTCGTATGAGATATCGGTCTCTGAGGCCCATTGGGACGGGTGGATAGAAGGAGAGGGTTCGGATTCTGTGGTCGCCAACGGAGCTGGGGATGGGAGGCTTTCTTCGCTCACAGGAACGTCACCCATAACAAGCTCGGATGATTCGGTGCTGGATACCGTTGGCATCCGGGACGACTCTTCTTCCGAGCTCGACTCAGCAGTCGATGGTAGAGATATCGAGAGATCATCTGAGCCTACTATCGACGATGGGGGGACTACCGTTACTTCAACATGTTCTGGCTCGAGGTCCCGACTAGCGCTCGACCCTGTGGGACTGCGCTCCGACGGAGGAGGGGGTAGGGACTCGGGGGTGATGTCTGGAAGGACGTCCGACTCCGGGGATTGAAGAGAACGAACTTCCGTGGGTGACTTCGGAGGAGGTGTTGGTGCCCTTTCTACGGGGAGATCGACCGCCAATGAACGCGGCGTGCTCGCCTCGGAAGGGATCGTCTTGCATAAGGACGCGGTCTCATAATGAGTCTCTGATTGCTCCGTAGGCTCGCATTCGCAGAGCGCCGCCGTGACAAACTCGGTTTCCGTCTCCGTCTTGCACTTCTCCGCAGTCACGTATTCGGAGGAGAAATCCGACACACATCGGTCCACCGTGTGGAACTCGGTAGAGGCCTCGGTTTTGCACTGTTCGACAGTCGCATAGTCGGTCTCGGAAGGAATGGAAGGCAGTGACTTGAATGACGCAGTCGATGGGGAATAGGCAGTTTCGTACCCTTCACTACCTGAACCGTCCGGGATTTCGAGAGCAGACAGGGCTGAGGAAGGGGCGGGAGTCGGAGTAGCGGAGCGGCTTCTTGTCCAGGTGCTTAAGGTGGAGCGACTATGTGAAGCAGTATAGCCCGAAACGGCGTTCTCCTTATCGGAAGCGTAGGTCCTACTGTAGCGACTCCTCCGAATTCCTGGGCTCCTCGACAATGAAGATGGGGAAGTTGTCGTGTAGCTGCTGTAAGTGTACGAACCGTCGTGCGAGTCACCTAAATAGGAATTGGACTCGGTACGCCGATAGGAGAGCGTTGAAGGCACGATTTGTGTATTGGAATCACCGGACGTGAACTCGAGCGCTGTCTCGTCGGTTATAATACCACTCGTGGTCGGGCGCGCGTCAGATGACGAAGTGGAAGAATCCGTCATGGTGTAAAACGAATTGGTGGTTGTGCGAGGCTCGCTCGAGGACGTCCTCGAACCCGCGGAGAAAAAGTTGTCATCTGAGATATCTGACAGGGGACGCGTCTTGGTTTTACCACTGGGGGGCGGGGTGACGCGCACTTCACCACCAAGTCTAGGGCCGCTGGAGACAGTCACGGGTGACCCATCGCCTAAAATTAAACCACCGACAAGACTCAAGCCAAATCCGAGACCGGGCTTCGCATTCCTCGCTCGACTGACTGCGGAGGCGAACTCCTCGTCAAGATCAGTTAGCGAACTTGTGCGACGCAAGGAACTGCTTCGACTGGGTGCAATAACACGCGGATCGCCGGGATAGATATATGACCGATTGGACACGGCCCCATCGTCCGTAGTACGCGTGTGGTGTGGAGGGAACGACGGGCCACGCGATATCGAACCGACGCTCTGGGAGTCGGAGATTGTATGCAGATCCGATAGGCTGGGAATCGTGTGCAGGGGCGGGACAAACACAGTTGATGCTGAGCCAGAGCCAGAGCCAGAAACGCTGGTGGTACTCGTCATGGTGCGAATGGTTCCGATGGAGCCCGTAGGAGAGCCAGGCTCCGAACGGCTCGGCAGCGTAACAGAGCGATCCAAAGCTTCCCTGCGAGAGATCATCAATAAAACGAGACTCCGTAGAAATAAAAATACGACATACCAAATAGCGCCAACCCAACGGACTCTCTCCCTTGCGCTTTCTGCAGCCAACCGTTCGACACCATCACTGTACAGAAGCTGGAAAGGACATAGCAACTCCATTAAAGGCGGGTGATTCCCCTCGGCGATCTGAGCGCGAGCGGCGATCGTCCCGACATCTTCTTTAGCGCTGGGGTGGCTTGGGGAAGGCACCGAGCGCACTTCGGTACAATTGAATAGATCTAAGGTCACGACACCTCTGCCCCCGCCAGGAGCGATCCAAGACAGCAGCAACATATGCGGGTATAGCAGCGCTTCGCAACGCTGCCAGCAATACGGCGGTCCAGAGTGCACGTTTAGGTACCATAGGTCTCCTTTGCGAAGCGGCTATGCGTAACGGTTAGCGCTAACGGAACGAGAGGAATGCGATCACGAACCTCTCGACTGTGTCGTGCGTAAGCACCCAACTCAGTCATGTCAAAGGGGGGAGGGATGATATTGCTGTTGGCACTCTTGGGGGTAGCCGGCGGATTGTGACCGTTACCTGCATTCTCCGATGCGGGTTGCTGACCCCTCTCAGTCCGTGATGCACGTCTACGGAGGCCAAAAGTGCCATCGGGCTTGACAATCGGCGATACGGACGACTCGGTAGTAGTTTTTCCCAGAGGTGTACGTTCCTTCCACGCCGCAACGATGTTGCGGACCGAAGTGAGAGGGGAGCGCGGCGATGTTTGTGGTCGGCGCAAGGACGAAACTGTCGGCGAGACGGCGGAAGAGCTCGTCGCGCTCCTTGCTTCTGCGAAAGTGTTGGAAAAGGTGCTTGCGAAATCAGTCGGGCTGAGCCGGGTGGCACTCCTGCCAGTCGTCGCTGTGAGTCCCCTGGTCGGCGGTGCCAAAAGGGATGAAGCAGACAGGGGATCTGAGACGGAGGAAATGGTGGAACCAGCTTTGCTCTTTGCTGGGGACGAGGGGCGGGAGCCATAGCCGGTAGACGTCCCAAAGCCAGTTGTGGTATATCCATAACCAGTCGTGCTACTCATGTACGGCGTGGACTGGCTGGGCGGGAAAAATGGACTGTGGGCACGGTTGCCTGGCATTGACGAGGTACGAGAATGGCCGAATGAGGGGTCGGAAGGCGACGCTCGATCTTCAAAAAAGGCGATGAGGTCGCCGGTTCTTCTTCCAGTCGGTCGGTCAGAGGTCAAATCTGTCACCGAACGAGTGTGAAAATGACCAGGGGAAGCGGTACTCATACGATGGGCGGAAAGCCGGGGACCTTCAGGAGTTGGGTTCGTAGGTCGAGCGCCATCTCGCAGGTAGGAAATAGGGCGTGATGGGATGTTCTCCGTACGTTCTGATATTGTGCTCAGGCGGTTGCCTTCGCGGTTATAGATGGAGTATGTGTCAAGACTGGTTGAATATGATGGGGCTGGACCTGTGTAAGACGACGGCCCAGAGCCACGCGACCATTCAGTGAGCATGTCTTCGGTGTTGTCGAGCTCATTGTCAAGGTCTGTTAAAGCTGCTTCCACCTCCGCCCTTTCATCGACGGAATTTTCTTCGGTGTAGGAATCGTACGAGCTGCCAGACCTGGTTGGCGAGACGTTGATGCGCCGCATGCGTCGATCCGAGGTGGCACTTTCGCCATCTGAAGAGGCCAACGGCGTTTCTGAAGCAGGTTATCGGACCAAACGAGCGCAACGCGAGAGAGACGCACCAGAGCTCGTGTAGGAGTATCTTGATGGAGAGAAGATGGATTGCGAGTTAGTAAACGAGGAGAAGGTTGCGGTCCCAAAGGGAGGGGACCTGGGGTCAGCGCTGGAACTGTAGCCGGACATGGTCAGTACATGGGTATACAGAGATTGCTCGGGGAGCGGCGCGATCAGCACAACGAAACTCAACCAACACGCGAGTTTAGGGCAGACCCGCTCGCGGTCGCGTCGAGCCACGTGACCGTAACCTCACGCTTAGGTAATCAGTCCCACCACACGCCTTGACCACCATGGCAGACGATATGGACGTCGACCCGCCCGCAACGGGATCGGGCAAGAACGCAAAGGACGACGCAAAGGACAAGAGGAGATTCGAGGTCAAAAAGGTACTCACTCCATCGCGCCTTGTCATCCCTCTGATCCCTCTCCAGTGGAATGCGGTAGCGCTGTGGGCTTGGGGTGCGCATGCTGAACCCCGTTACCGTGGACGAGCCTCACACAGGGACAGACATCGTCGTCGACAATTGTGCCATCTGCCGCAACCACATCATGGACCTTTGTGCGTTCTTTCTTGCCACTCTCTAGATCTAATCCCCTGTCCCCCGTTAGGCATCGATTGCCAGGCAAACCAAGTATCGGCGTCAACAGACGAGTGCAACGCCGCTTGGGGCATTTGCAACGTGCGCTCTCTCCTCTCGCCGGCTTTGCAAGGAACTGACCTAGCCCAGCATGCCTTCCACTTTCACTGCATCTCCCGGTGGCTAAAGACAAGGAACGTCTGCCCATTGGATAACCGCGAATGGGAGTTACAGAAGTGGGTCCCACCTCAAAGATCCCATATAACCCTATTTAATGTCCCTTTCGCAGATACGGCCGGTGATTCGTTCTCGCCATTCCCCCCCCCCAGAACCTGTATCGTAGAAGTCTGTTAGTAGTCCCTTCCTGTGTACCAATTTCCTCATGCCGTGCCGCTATATCCGATGAATGAATTACATTTTCATCGATTGTGAGCTTTCCGTCGAGACGGGATCAGATGGACATTCGATGCAGTGATTAGTTGCAATATGTATCTATATTCGAAGAATCGTTGGTTCAGACCATCCACCCAGACATGAGAGCGAAAAGGCGCGGAAAATGCACTCATTGCAAACCATTCTCCAACGGCCGAGAGTGTGCCGACAACATCCGTTCGAGTTCGTCTTGTAATGCCTGATCTTGGAGAACAAAGACAGGCCACGACTTCTCCCATCTCTCCTCGAGTAGGGAACTCCAGTTTGGCGATGGCGTCGGTAGAATATGAGAAAAGTCCTTCACGGAAAGATGCTTGCTGTCCTATTGTCCCAGATCCATTGAGTCCACCCGATCCCTAATTGGAAAACGGACGACCAACCTGGGGAATCCCCCCGCGCGCGAGACTGCTTGGATAGGCCGCAAATCGAATGCCCGTGCAATGCTCAATGACCGGGTCTGATCCACTTTCAAGATACACGTCCACTGCCGCCGAGTTGTGCATGCGGAACTAGGAGCATCGGTCAGCTGCAAGCGATGCGAAACGAGAATCGTCGTCTATATTACCTGATGACAGCCAACCACGATCACACATTCCGACACATCATAAAGAATGATACTCCCGGAGATCTGCGGTAACAAAATGACGGTTCTAGAAACCCGCTGTACATGGAGCGCAGTGATCTTTGTGTGATCTTCGTCGCCAGGGAGGAAATTCACGATACAGTTGTCAAGATCAGATATCGAAACTTCAGAGGAGTTGGGAGATCGAACATCGAGGATGGTCAGGTAGCGATGCGAGAATGCGGCCAGGGTCCTTGCAGACTCGATCAGGGTTGACTGTAATTTTGTGGGAGGAGGCACGACGATCGATGCATGTTCAGCTGACGGCTTCGGTTTCGCGGCCTTTCGCTTGAATGAAAACTTGGGCGCAGTAGCTGAAGCCCCGCGAAGCTCTTCGATACTTTTCTCTAGCGCCTTGAGTTGCTGTCTGATAGGATGACTGGAAACCCTTCCGTCGAGATAGCGCACTACTTACGAGTTCGCACTGCCTTTGATCATAACTCGGCAGACTCCCAGTAGCATCACTGAGGCTTTTGGCCAAACGCGAGAGATCCGATGTTACAGCCTGCATCGTGGCTGGAGGGACATCGAGGCCGCTTTTCAGTGCATCCAACCGAGATGCCAGCTCTGCGGACCCCTGGGTTAGATTGCACGGGTAGGATGTAGTTTTGAGTCAGACCAGACCAGAGGCGGTCACATTGAAATCCACATGGAATTTCTGTGCAAAGGTCCACTTGGCTTCCGAGCTAGACATCACTACCAAGAGTGACGATGGCGAGCGGTATGGACCCGAGTTGGTTGGATGAATACCTGTCGGCTACCTTGTGTGGCGAATCCGCGTGGGCGAATCAAAGGACACTTTTCCTTGCTTTAGGCTAGTAGTTGCCGGAAAAGCACTAGCTTCCTAGCGGGCGTTCAACTTCAAGTTGCCACTGCGTGCGTTGATGCCTCCAGACTAGTAGCTCCAACTCGCCCGCTTCTTCCAGCTCACTAGTACTGTGTCGCAATGGCCGACTCAGCCGACGCTGGTATCGCTGCCTGCTGTGGTTCGTGGTCATTCATTCGGTCCCTAATCTGCGTATTGAATCTTTTGCAAGCTCTCTGTGGCTTCTCGGCTCTCCAAAATTGGTGTTTCACTCGTGAGTTCGGACTTCACCGCTCAAGTGTTGCTGGTACTGAACGCAAATCGCTCCCTTCATACAGATGCCTTCGGTGCCGACTGTTGCGGTGGTCCTCAAGGGTGTTGTGGCAGTTGCTTCGAATCCTCGTTCAACGACGACGACTTTGATGAACGGGCGAAGAATGCACAAGCACACAATAGTGCCGATGCTGAACCTGTCAACTCTCAACCTGTACCATCACAGGACATGTCTACTACGGTTACAGGCGACCAAAAACCAACCAATGTGTCGGAAGACTGATGATCTGTGGGTATATCTGACCGGCTTTGCGTCCACTCACCTACTATTTTCGATTAGGCGTGTAGTTCTTCCATCTCGATACTTACGGATGTGTACATGTTTTCGTTCTCGGATATAGTCGACAAGACTTTCGGAGATGTGGTGTACCAATACATACTAAGTACCATATGTTCAAGTTGGTGTCAAATGTGGGTTTATTCAATGCATGCGTTTACTCCGCGGTCCAGAACCTCTTCCGTGAGTCAAATAACCGATGGCACGGGATTTAGCGGCGAAACCACTAGAAGCCAGGGCCTGGACCAATTAGCATTCGTTGGATGCTATGTATCCGAAAAAACATTTAAACATGTTCACTTCAAATTGTTGCCAGACTCACCACAAGGTGCCGACGGGATTCCATGTCAGAGCCTGCAAAAAT
>JBBPRK010000675.1:0-19010 GCA_038093075.1 Boletus patriciae
CCCATGGGTCCCATGTTGCCCATCATGTTAGACATGCCGCCGCCGCCACGCATCATTCCGCCGCCCATCATGCCTCCCCCGCGTTGCATATTGCCGCCTCCCATGCCGCCTCCCATTTGGGGGCCACCCCCGCGGTAGCCGCCGCCACCACCGCCACCACCGCGACCAACGGGCCCGCCTCCGGGCTGGACTGGTGCACCTTGCGGCCGTTGTTCGCGGGGCGGGGGTTCTGTTCATCAGACTATTCAGCGTACATTGTCACGCATATATGCACCTTGCTTACCTTTGGGAAGCGTTCGGAAGGGATTCCCTTGTGAGGAGGAAGTGAGCGTCGCGGTCGCACGTCTGTTTTGAAAGTCACTGGAGAGAACCCGTTTCATCATTGCAACAAACAGACGCGATAGGCGACGCACTTGTTGTCAAACCATGTCTTAAGGGCATTGGCATTATCATAGCTTCCGCATTCTACGTATGCGACCCTGTAGAACAGCCGTCAGATGGGCGGCAATGAAATCCTAGTCTTGACTAGACGCACCCCTTGCTCTTGCCATTCACTTTATGTTCCGAAAACGTGATGTCCCGGTGATCAATCGCAACCCCGACATTCAGCGCGACTTGACGCAAGTCCTCGTCCGTCGTCCACTGTAAAAACAAGCATTGGCAACAAGAAAACGAAATGAAAACGCTCAGAACGGATTGCACACGTGAAAACTAATTGACAGGATAAAGAACGGACCCATTGTAGATCCCCAATATACAACGCATCATAACCCGTCATCGACGGGTCCACGTTTCCACCGCCGCCGCCGCCATGTCCACCGTTTGAGTGATAGCTCCCGTTCATCGCGACGTCTGCCGGTTCCGATTTTGTGTGTCCTGTTTGAGTCGGGATAGGGTTGTTGGTGGCGGAATGCGAACGCAAAGGTTCGATCGGAGATGGCAAGGTGGAATGCCTTGTTTCTTCGTCTTCGTCGGATCGAGGACGTTTTTCACCTGTCAAAGGTTCGACGGGGGTGCTCACGGCTTCGACAGGCTCTTCGACCTGCACTTCGTCTTGAAAGCCGTCGTCCTTTATGCGTCACCAGCACCCAACACCCAGTTCCACCGCGCGCGCGCGCAAGTCAGCAAAACGGTGCGTATATGCGCTCGAGGTGCGACCTACCTGCTCCGTCTTGCTCGTCACGAAACCGTCGTCTTCGCCATAAATGTCAAAATCGTCCTCAGGCATGACTCAAAAGCAGAATTTCGAGCGAGGGCAAGTAAACACTTGTTTTGCACTAGAAGAAAGAGGACAGAAATGACAGGATGGGTTGAGTACCGACGTGCACATGATGATAGACAACAAGCACAAAAAAGGGGGCGACAGGACAACGACAGTGAAATGAGGAAGGAGCTCAGCGCATACACGGAGAAACAAAAGGGTGGTTCTGCGCGCTACAGGATCAGCGTCACAGAAGGATGGAAGGGTTTCTTACAGGATTAGGTATGGATACAGTGACTCTGATTAAAGCAGGACCCTTCCGTCCGTTGGTTTATACAGTTTCGTAGGTAGACACGGTAAAAACACGTCCGTGCGCGGGGGACGAATAAGAAGTGGCGGGGCGGGTTGACGTCGATGCAAAGAGGAAGCGGACAAGATTGTCAGTTTGGTTTCAGAGCTGTATTAACTGCGCTTTGTTTGTCTATGTTGTGTTCCTGTGGCATCGTCCCGACAGGGAAGACCAGCGGCAGCCAACCAGCAAGTAGCCATATCCATTGCGGGGTAGATCGAGTTTATCATTGGACGAAGCATGGGAAGCAATCTAACCCCACAAAGTACACCGCTCTCATGTCTTCTCGCGCAGCAGCGCTCCGATCACCTCTTCCTGACGTGCCAACCACAACCCAAACGCCGGCGACCGAAGCCACTTGTCATAAAACTCCTTCTGCTTCGACGACGACTTGAACGGCAGCGCCGAGGGACTCTTTTTGAGTGACGCCAAAAAGTCGCTCGAGCTAAACGGCTTCAGTCGTGTCTTTCCTGCATTACGCTCCGAAGGGGACGGCATAAGCGTGTTCAGATATCGGTTGAGTGGGACGAGCATGGCGTTTGTCCGCGCGCAAAAGTGTCGGCGCATGTCGAGCGAGGCTTGGATTTCTGTCCGCGACGTCGTCAATATACGGTCCCTACGGGGACTATTATGTACTTACGCTCCGCCTCATGACCAGCACACGCTTTCTCAAGGGACTTGAGCAGTTGCCGGTCCTTGGAAGTGTATCGTCGGTGCGTCTTTGTCGTCCATCCGGGAGAAGGACCGGTGACAACCGTGTTAGTCCCCCTGCGCAACCTGATGGTAATCATCCCATGGTGCATATATAAACATCAATTGAATGGCGAGGGAGATCGTACTCACGTTGACTTTCGTCCAACGCTCAGTACATGTGGCCAGTGCGCACACGATTTCTCGAAAAAGGGATTAGTGACACCAATGAGGAGCCCCGCCTTGGGAGGAGCCTTGTTAACCAATAAAGAGTGATCTTTGTCGTGGATCGTGAAATACGGGCGAATATCGGCAGCAAGTGGGATCTGGGCAGGTCGTGATGGTCAGCAGCACAGAAAAGACATGCTGGGATGACATACCGGGCGCACCAGGTCACGGAGCCACCAAACAGCTTGGCTTGTCATCGCGGGCGATGGTCCAAAGACCAGGATCGGCTCACACAACACCAGGCATTCCCACAACGACCATAGGTGTGCCAACGACGCTTCGAAGAGTTGTATTGGAGGTGGGGAGAATGGTCCGGAGGATGCGAGGAGCTACACATTCATCAATGGGTCAGCCAGGCCAGGTAAATATTGCGTGATGGTTACTAACGTGCGCGGCTGGATTGAATCGCTCATCGAACGTATTGGTCTCGGCCAGTTGTTGGCTGTCGGAACTGAGAGGCAGCTCGACATGGAGCACAGAACCCAAGAAGCCGAGTTCAACAGTCGAGCCTGGTGATGGGCTTTGCCTTTCTTTGGCATCTGGAGGTTCAGCAAGTGCGACCGAGAACACGAAAAGGAAGCGACGTACCAACCCGCGATGTTATGACATGCTGTCTCGAGCATTGGAACACCATGGTCATGGAAAAGCGGGCCGAGTTTGGAGATCATAGAGGTATATAGCGCCGGGTATTGGTGGTGAGTTAAGAGCACCAACGAGGACTATCACAATCTCGTCAATTCCCCCGTGGTAACTCCCATACCATCCTCGAACTTCACCTGTTGGTACCCACGCTTCGACGTCGGGTCCCTCTTTTGGCAGAAATGTGAGAAACCATACATAAACCCGTCCAAAGGCCGAGGACGCCGTTCTTCACGAACGTCTTCCACAGGTGCTTCAGAGGACTCGGGATATACCCTAATTCTAAACGAATGAACTTCCGATCCCTGTTCAAACTGCAACGAGTCGGGGAATGAAGAGAACGCGCTTTAAACACGTGTCAGCTCCACGAAGAATACGCTCATAAAAGACAAACATGTTTTCTCTCTCAGAAGGGGACAGGTTCATCGGAGGATGTACTGCTCGCACGACCGGTCCGAGATCCAGGTCGAACTGAACTGGATACAAAACGCGTGATATACCCCGGTTGAGAAGCAAGGTCTAACTTACCGACGACAAAGGCAAGTGCCCATTCCCGCATCCTCTGCACCTTTTCCGCCGAGAACGCGAAAGGTGGAAAGTCGTCCTCTGTGCTCGCATGTCCGGACACGGTTGACGGGAGGTGAGGCACCGTTCTCGAACGCAAGATGGGTTGGTGAGCAGTGAGTCGCCTGTCTTGCTGTACATCGGTGACCTGCGAGAGCGACGGTGACTTCAAGGAACCGTGGGCGGAGTGTGGCGCAAATGCCTGCCCCAGCGTGTCGAGGTGCGACTGAGAAACAGGGCGAGACATCGGAGAAGAGATGTCAGTATCAGAGATGGTCAGAGAGCTCCCACGAGAGTGGAAGTACAACCCAATGTCTTGCTCCTCCAGATTATCGGGGACCTGGAGGCTCGAGTTCATTGTTGACTAGTGGCTGCCCGCTAACCAGCCTCGAACAAAACGTGTCCCGGATATGGAAGTCGGAGCCTTTGGATTCTAACAACCGTACACAAACACCTCCGAGTACTTGACCATGATTTACCACCCAAATTTTCCGCCATGTCTCTCCATCACTCCAAACGCTGGCCTTTTCACAAAACAAGTACTCAAACATCCCTCAGGGAGTGACCACGGAGATGCGTTTGGCATAGAGGCACAACGAGAAGCAATCGCCAGATACGGTATCGCAGGCAGGGTCTGGTGAATACTTTGTCCCCTTTTCCTTCAAGGACCCAGACCAACCCGTCCTCGACACGCACACTGTATAGGGAAGCTGCATATGCACTGTGTGCCTACGTTAATCCAGCCGATGGCGACGTACTACGTGATTTCGACCCGCCCTTTGTGGATGATCAGCTGGAGACTCTTGGTGTTATCGAGCTGGGATCTGGGACAGGCGTGATAGCAGCAAGTGTCGTGAGGGCGATACGACATGCTGACAGACCAGGCGGGTTCGTGATCGCCACGGATCTCCCGGATGTTTGTCCCCTCTTGCAGCACAACCTCGGAATAAGTACCTCGAATGAGAGGGACCGCTCCGAGTCGGACGTGGTTTTCGTGAGACCACTCGCATGGGGCAATGTTCACCATGCCACCTCCATCGCCAGCGAATTCGGCTCACGTCGGCTGACACACATCGTCTGCAGCGATCTCGCAAGTACCTTCGTTGATTCCGACCTACTGACACACCCATGGCTCACTATCCTCCACAAATATTCGCAGGTGTACTTTCCGGAACTCTTCGGCCCACTTCTCCACACCCTCATACACCTCACTTCACCGTCTTATGTACCATCGTCGGAGCCACCCGTCAAGGTCGTCATCTCCTATAAGGTCCGCAGTCTTTCAAAAGAGACACCATTCTGGTCAGCATTCGGTCTCTGGTTCTCATTCCAGCCTGTCCTGGCGCGCCGCCGGGTTCGATCTACCGATAAGCCTGATCCACAGGAATCTTGGAGACAGATCGGAGCAGACGAAGATGCAGATCGGACATTCATCTTTGTCGCGTATCGTCGGCCAGAGTCGATCGCATGCCATGCCCCTGAAACTGATAAGGAGTTGATGGAAGGTGTGGGTGTCCAGAAGGGGGACGATACGTTTGAAACGATCCTCTTCATGGGCATGGGAGTAGACAGTATAACCCAATAACAGTCCGTCAAGTTAAAATACATTAACCTTAAGTACCCTTCGAGTCCTTGCACCACGAATATCTTGTGTCGCTATCGAGGCGTCGGAAGTATATTGTGACTGTGCATGATCGTCATATCAGCCCTCCCTTGCGTGTATCCGGCTGTTACATATATCGTTCTATCCTTTGGCAGGGCGTGAACCGTACCGCTATTCTCAATGTGTTGTTTATGGCTTTCTGTACATTGTGAACTGTTTTCGCGGCGATTTAAGCTGGGCGTTCACTGGCACTGAGCGTATGCATGACCAACCCGACGCTCGATCAATAAGTTCGCGATCAACAGAAGACTCCATATACTTTCATCACATACCATCCGTTCCTCCGTGATGGAAGAATCGTTGATTCCCGTTCTCCAAAACCCCGAGTGATTGGCTGTAATCTGCATCCTGCTCTTGCGCATACCCTGGCGGCGAGTACCAGAACACCCAGCGCAGGGAAGTTGGCGATTGTCACTTTTTGCCTGAGCAGGGAGTGCTCTTGGGTGCGGTAGCAACGAAACCAGTTACTTCAAACGGCTGGAGATCCAAGTGGTACTTCGTGGCGTGTCAACCGACACGATCTGGACTTCTACAAGGGTTAACGACGCACGCTGATGGTGAACCTGGGGAACAAGGTACTCGGTCTGAGACTCCTCTTGACATCGATTTCGCCCTGCAAGATACGTTGCCCTCAGCTCCTGTAGTCTTCAGGGACCCAAAATAGGGCGCGTGCGACGTTCTCGAAGAAACAGTTGTCTGACCGCTGCTCGGTGTCGTCGGTGGCACCGGAACCCGTGACCAAAAAACCAACGAGGAAAATTTTCATTGCCCCTGGGGTTGAGAGGAGGTCGAGGGCTTGTTCGTCCCGTGAGGGTCAGCCAGAGCGGTATGGCTGTTCCTCGACCGTAAGTCAACTTACGAGGTAGTCACTTCAGCTCATGTGATACATCTGGGAAATAGGAATGTTCTTACAGGTTTCGCAAGGGCCAACTATGAAGGTGATATTGGCTTTGTTGATTCGCCGAAGGAGGGGATCACTTACACTGAACATCGCTTCGGCAGTGTGAGTCGAACAATTTTCCTCGGATAGTTAAGGGAGGGTATGCCAACCATCGAGGTCACCTATATAGAGGTCGAGGCAGATATAATTATGCACCACAAACACTGTACCTTCGGGCCCAACGAGAGGGAGGTTTTCCTTGTACGCTTTCTTAAGCATGCGAGATGGTAGCTCGCGTCACGGGGACATAGGCAAAGACAATCATCAAACTGTCCGTTACTCAGGAGATGAAGAAGAAGCATGAGAAGAGAAAGCATCACTCGTATGTTCGATCGGCCCTGAACAACCCGTTTGACCGTCACGATAAAGTTGTAATCGAGATGCACCATGCTCACTCTCTCAGAAAACGAGGTGGGGATAGGGAACGCTTGCTTCGTCTTGTGGTCTTCCTGCCTTGAAACCGAGAAGTGCGTGTCTTCAACCTTGTAACGGCATTAGAAGAATTTCCGCCGGACTCGCGCGCGGAAAACCCCCGGAAGAACCGCCGAGTGTCCAATTCAGAGATGGGCCCTCGGACCCGTGGAAGCACCAAGCACTTGCTGTGGAATGGGTGCTGTATCCCCCCCCCCCCTCCCTCCATCCAACCTTGCGTTGCTTTGACGTCGTTCCCAGAAGAAACACCAGCACGTTATCCATACAACCTCCCTGTCCTCTGAGTCTGAAATGCACAGGCGAGACCCTCGTCCTCGATCTAGTAGTCGTTGGTCAGGATGACTGATTTACCTCGCTCAGATTTCAGCTAGAGGGTCGTCCACTAGTCGACCTCACAGACCAAATCATTCGGGACTCCGCCATTCAGATTGCCGGTGGCGCGTTTGGCGATGTGTACAAGTGCAGGTGCAGCAGCACCTCGGGGTCTTCATCTCTGGTATGACATTCTGGTTTCGTATATCTTTACTCTGTTCATCTCGATTCTCGAATAGGTTGCTGTGAAGACTCTGAGGTACTTTGCATCCGAAGATCCCGAAGAAAACCTAAGGAAACACAAGGTTAGTTGCGCCCTTAACTTGCTAGTCCATCCATTAACTTTGGATGACAGGTCCTCCGCCGAGAGCTCGGTCTTTTGAGAAGACTCGAGCACCCTAACATCGTTCCCTTACTCGGCGCGACACAGGGTTTTGGACCAATACTCGCAGCAGTGTTTCCCTGGATGTCAAATGGATCATTACACTCTTTTCTGAAGAACAAGGGCCCGATGCTCACATTAGTCGAGCGACTACAGCTGGTAAGCCGTACAATTTCTTATTTGGATTGGTGGTGCTGACCATTTGCAGCTGCAAGGCATCGGATCCGGTCTAGAATATTGTGCGTTTTCGTCGATGCTCCCTTGTTTTTTGATTTCATGATCTGTGGTAGTGCATTCGATTCCTGTGTTCCACGGAGACTTGCATAGCGTATGTTTACAAACCTTCGTCTTAGCACGCGCTTATCTTTCACCAGGGTAACGTGCTCATCGATGAGGAGCACAGTCCCCGAATAGGTGATTTTGGTCTCTCGTCTACCATCGGGAAACTGCAGCCCGGGTTGTCATATTTGCAACGGTCGTCGAGCAATGTTGGAGCTGTGAGATGGGCGGCGCCAGAGCGACTCTCTGGCTGCAAACCACACGCATCAGGGGATATATATTCATTTGGCTGCATGATGTTTGAGGTAACAACTCATCCTGGTGTATCATGATCGGTGACAACTGAATTTTCACCGTAGGTGCTGTCTGGAGAGATCCCATGGAAGGAAAAGAACAATTACCAAGTTGTCGCTCTGAAGCTCGAGGCGCACAAGCCGCCAAGTCGTCCAATTCACACAGCAGTTGGAGATAATCATTGGGCGTTGATGGTTAAGTGTTGGGAATCGTGCCCTCAGCGACGGCCAGAGGCGCCCGAAGTTGTAGTGGTGGTGCGGACATTTTTTTCAACAGATACGCACAAGGCTACGCATGATGCCGGTCGACAGGGTCGTGGGACATTCATAATTTGGATTTTTTTTTTCTTATACCACACCCGGATCACAAACCAGGATTTTAGAGTATTATGTTGTATAACTCCTTTTTGAGCGAGCCAAAAATGTTTTATTTAGAGGTCAACAACAGTACACTGGACTCGGCCACGGTTACAGAATTCGAAGCACGGCGATCGATTCGCTCACCCAAACTGCCTATGATCTGACTCAAGATCGATTACCCACCGAATGTCTATCCACGTTGATGGTCAGCGAGAAGGTCGATGCTTTCCGATCGTGTCTTATCGTCTGGACCATCACTGGAGGCCGAGTCACCCCCACACGTTTTTCAACTCCAAGCATCCCTCGCTATGTCAGATAGACGCGGTACCGTGACAATTGCGACGGTCTGGTCACCAGACTACTATGAACCCTTCACGTCTGTGCCGGCATAGGTTTCCCAGGCATTTACTTTGCGCTGCGAGGCTCTCAGGCTAGAGCTCTTTTTGTCAGGAGGTCGGTATCGAAAGTTCAGTGGAATCGTTGGTCTGAGCAACTTCGCGGACTGGAAAGTACGTGGAGACCTTGCCACTCGTGCGATTCCCTCGGAACTAACAAATAACAGGTCGCTGGAGTCGCTGGAATCTGCAAAGCCAACGGTTATGTGCTACCAATTGATCTACCAAGCGTGACCTATCATGCCAACTAGGAAATTGCTCGTTCTTCGCTAATCGATACTGCTAGGATGTACAGCGCCATCACATGCGAGATTCGGGCCGCACCGGTGCCCTGCTGTCGCAAGAAGGGTATCACACTGGTCATTTACAACCCTCTCCGAGTCGCGTACGTCCCTTGCTCAATTCCCGGTTGTGCACACCGCTTACGACCGAGATCGGTCAGCGGTGGTCTCTTCGCGGGGCAGGTCATCAAGCACCAGAAAGTGGTTCGATTCGATCCTACTTCCACCGTGGGTAAGATGTACCGCGCCCGTTTCCTCCAAGGCTAATTCTTCTTCAAGGCTCTTGAGCTCCTCAAAGACGTCGCGGTAAGGTCCTGTTGTGTCCAAGTCGGCGATGGGACGTAAAAGACACGGCCGTCAATATCTTGTTAGGAACACACGACTTACGCCTTACCGAGATTGCACTGAGGTGGCGCCAGTCTCATTCAATATTTGACTTGAGTGATGGTGGCATCCGAGTCCTTGGTGATAGCAGCGCAGCCCAGTTGAAGCAGTACTGCGAGGACTCGGCGAAAGGACCACTTCCTCTGGAAATTTTCCGAACCGCTACTTGTAAAGCTTGGTTCTACTCGAATCACGTTGCAAAAAGCTCTCTGTGGCCTCTTTTTTTTTTTCGGATTTACAAGTTTGTCAAAGGTTCTCACTACCCATTCCCTAGTGCAGCCTTGGTTCAACGCCCTATGATCGTGCTGTCTGTAAGGACCGCAACCGCTGCTTTCTATTTGGTGCGGGTGATATGATTGTCCAGCAAGCCATTGAGCATCGGAGGAAAAACCATGACGTATGTTGCTATCACCATGACTTGGCTAAACTTGACATGATCAACGATCATAGCTCATGCGGACCGCACGACTGACCTTTTATGGGTACGTTGCCTCGACCGAGATTATTGATATTGAAATGCTCAGCTCTCTTGGGTCCTGTACTCACAGAATGTTAGCAATCTCTCAACCACATCGAGTTCGCAAGCCCGACGGGTGAGATACATCGTGTGCGCCTTGCTTGGCATCGTATTGTTTCATGGAGCTAATGGATGCGGGATCAGGTGTGGCGGAAGCATGCCCGCAGGCTGACTTCGGGTACGCCCATTACAATCACATCGTTGCACATATTTACCTTCCGCAGTTGCCTTGGGACTTTTCTTGGTATGCACAGAGTCCTGGCTGGTATTCTTTTTTATTTCGTGGTTTTCGAGAGATCGCTCACATGGGGCGATCTTGACCATGCCACCTCCGTCGCCAGCGAATTCAGCTCCCGTCGGCCGACATACATCGTCTGCAGCGATCTCGCAAGTACCCTCGTCGATTCCGACCTGCTGACACACCCGTGGCTCACTATCCTCCACAAATATTCCCAGGTGTACTTTCCGGAACTCTTTGCCCCATTTCTCCGCACCCTCATACACCTCACTTCACCGTCTTATTCGTCAATACCACCCGCCGAGATCGTCATCTCCTGCAAGGTCCGCAGTCTTCCAAAAGAGACACCGTTCTGGTCGGTGTTCGGTCTCTGGTTCCTGTCCTGGTGCGCCGCCGGGTTCGACCTACCGGGAGCAAGAGAGCACCTCCAGACGACGACCCAGAATCTTGGAGGCAGATCGGCGCAGACGAAGATGCAGATCGGACGTTCGTCTTTGTCGCGTATCGTCGGCCGGAGTTGATCGCATGGCATGCCCCTGGAACTGATAAAGAGTTGATGGAAGGTATGGGTGTCCGGAACACAGCATCCAAAAAGTGGGACGATACGTTTAAAACGATCCTCTTTATGGCCATGGGAGTAGACAATATAGGCGAATAAAACTTAAATACGTTAACCTTAAGTACCCTTCGAGTCCTTGCACCACGAGAAAAGAAGACTTCATATCACTTTCATCACATACCACCTGTTCCTCCGTGATGGAAGAATCGTTGATTCCCGTTCTCCAAAACCCCGAGTGATTGGTTGTAATCTGCATCCTGCTCTTGCACATACCCTGGCGGCGCGTGCGAGTGTACCGGAACCCCCAGCGCAGGGAAGTTGGCGATTGTCACTTTTTGCCTGAGCAGGGGAGTGCTCTTTGGCGCGGTAGCAACGAAACCAGCTACTTCAAACGGCTGGAGATCCAAGTGGTACTGCATGGCGTGTCAACCAACACGATCTGGACTCTACAAGGGTTACCGACGCACGCTGATGGTGAACCTGGGGAACAAGGTACTCGGTCTGAGACTCCTCTTGACATCGATTTCGCCCTGCAAGACACGTCGCCCTCGGCCCCTGTAGTCTTCAGGGACCCAAAATACGGCGCGTGCGACGTTCTCGAAGAAACAGTTGTCTGACCGGTGCTCGGTGTCGTTGGTGGCACCGGAACCCGTGGCCAAAAAACGAACGAGGAAAAGTTTCATTGCCTTTGGGGTTGAGAGGAGGTCGAGGGCTTGTTCGTCGTCTCCTGTGAGGGCCAGCCAGAGCGGTATTGTTGTTCCTCGACCATAAATCAGCTTACGAGGCAGTCACTTCGGCCGGTGTGATGCATCTGGGAAATAGGAATGTTCTTACAGGTTTCGCAAGGGCCAACTGCGAAAGCGATATTGGTTTTGTTGATTCGCCGAAGGAGGGGATCACTTACACTGAGCGTCGCTTCGGCAGTGTGTGAGTCGAACAACTTTCCTCGGATAGTTAAGGGAGGGAGGGTATGCCAACCATCGAGATCACCTATATAGAGGTTGAGGCAGATATAATTATGCATCGCAAACACTGTACCTTCGGGTCCAACGAGAGGGAGGTTTTCCTCGTACGCATTCTGAAACATGCGAGATGGTAGTCCTGGTCGCGTCACGGGGACATAGGCAAAAACAGTCATCAAACTGTACGTTGCTCCGGAGATGAAGAAAGAGCCTGAGAAGAGAAACAACACTCGTACGTTTGATCGACCCTGAACAACCCCCGTTCGATCGTCACGATAAACTTATAATCGACATACACCATGCTCGCTCTCTCAGAAAATGAGGTGGGGAGAGGGAACTTTTGCTTCGTCTTGTGATCTTGCACCTCAACCTCTGCGGGGAGCGTAAGGGAGAAAGGCCAAGTATATTTTCCCTTGGTTAACTTGGTCACTTTCGAACCGTCGGGCAAGGACATGGTGGGTGCCCATAGATCGGTCTCTGTATTGAGGAACAACTGTTCCTCCTGGCCGACGAGGGTCGTTCCTGCTGTGATCTAACGCTCTCATAAGCAAAAAATGTTGTTGATATGTGCAAATGCAATGGACAACACAGACTTTGACCGAGATGCCTTTGACGGATTCGGACTTGCGCACGTCAAAGTCGACTTGGCCGGAGATGACGTCGCCCTCGTAGAAGATGGGGAGGGAAGTGGACGGGGATGCGCGGCCGCTCAGTGTGAGTGTCAGCCATTTGAAACCCTTTGGATCTTGGAGCGATAAGGTATGCTGCGAGCCTGCCTGAGCGGCGTTGCTACTCGACCCTGATAGCCAGGTAGCTCGGTATCCATCGCTGCGAGGCTGCGGATCAGTGGGGCTGAGAAAAGCCCCAGACTCCAGTCTGAGGCAGACGCACATGATGCTCATTGATGAAGGCAAGGCCGAATGATTATTGTGACGTTATCCGTCTTGTTATCGTTTTCCAATATTTTACGCACATGTTGAGCCGCGGAATAACATCAATATTGTTCTTTCCCTTCCGCTCCAGATTCTTTTCCCTCAGGCTTCTCTCGGTAGAATAGCGTAGCGAATGAATGGTGATCTTTCTTCGACTCTTTGGTCGCCTACGCTTGTTTGTACATGTGCCACATTGATGATTATGTAATGCACATTGTACCGCACCCGTGACCAAGCACTTGCTGTAGAATGGATGCTGTATTCCCCCCAACCTTGCGTTGCTTTGACGTCGTCCCCGGAAGAAACACCAGCACGTTATCCATACAACCTCCATATCCTCTGAGTTTGAAATGCACAGGTGAGACCCTCGTCCTCGGTCTGGTAGTCACTGGTCAGGATGGCTGATTTACTTCGCTCAGATCTCAGGCTTCTCAGCTAGAGGGCCGTCTACTAGTCGACCTCACACACCAAATCGTTCGGGACTCCGCCATTCAGACTGCTGGTGGCGCGTTTGGCGATGTGTACAAGTGCAGGTGCAGCAGCACCTCGGGGTCTTCATCTCTGGTATGACATTCTGATTTCGTATATCTTTGCTCTGTTCATCTCGAATAGGTTGCTGTGAAGACTTTGAGGTACTTTGCATCCGAAGATCCTGAAGAAAACCTGAGGAAACACAAGGTCGGTTCCGTCCTCGACTTGCCAGTCCATCCATTAACCTTGGATGACAGGTCTTCCGCCGAGAGCTCGGTCTTTTGAGAAGACTCGAGCACCCTAACATCGTTCCCTTACTCGGTGTGACACAGGGGTTTGGGCCAACACTCGCAGCAGTATTTCCCTGGATGTCAAATGGTTCATTACACTCATTCCTGAAGATCAAGGGCCAGATGCTCACATTAGTCGAGCGACTACGGCTAGTAAGCCGTACAATTTCTTATTTTGATTGGCGGAGCTGACCATTAGCAGCTGCAAGGTATTGGATCCGGTCTAGAATATTGTGCGTTTTCGTCGACGCTCTATCATCCCACATTCTCTGATTTCATGATATGTGGTAGTGCATTCGATTCCCGTGTTCCACGGAGACTTGCATAGTGTATGTTTACAAGTTTTGTCTCAGCACGTACTTATCTTTCACCAGGGCAATGTGCTCATCGATGAGGAACACAGTCCCCGAATAAGTGATTTTGGACTCTCGTCTACCATTGGAAAGCTGCAGTCCGGGCTGTCAGACTTGCAACGGTTTTCGAGCAATGTTGGAGCTGTGAGATGGGCAGCACCAGAGCGACTCTCTGGCTGCAAACCTCACCCATCAGGGGATATATATTCCTTCGGCTGCACGATGTTTGAGGTAACAACTCTAGAGCCCTGGTGTATCAGCGACAACTGAATTTTCACCTCAGGTGCTGTCTGGAGAGATCCCATGGAAGGAAAAGAATAATTACCAGGTTGTCGCTCTGAAGCTCGAGGCGCACAAGCCGTCAAGTCGTCCAATTCACACAAGAGTTGGTGATAATCATTGGGCGTTGATGGTTAGGTGTTGGGAATCGTGCCCTCAGCAACGGCCAGAGGCACGCGAAGTCGTAGTGGTGGTGCAGACATTTTTTTCAACAGATACACACAGGGGTATACGCAGGGTCGTGGGACATTCGAAATCTGGATTTTTTTTTTCTCATGCCACCGTCCGGATTAGGAGATCATGAGGCATTGTGCCGCAGTCAGGGGTAATGGGTACCACTACAGGAGCGAATTGAGATACCGCCGGGTTTGCCTTTTTGAGATGGTAGTGGCAGTGCTTCACTAGACTAGCATAATGTCGCAAATACAAACAGACAATATAGTCATCTCTCGTCATTATCATATATTTTTGTCTATTGGATGTCAAAGTGGGAGGCGAAGCACACCCAAGGTTGGACAGGGTGGTGAGTTGTGCCCTGCAGATGCATGTTGCGGATGATTGATGAGCACTGGAGCTCATCTGAACGTGGTCGGGGTGGTGGATTTAGCACTGGTGGGCCCGGGGGTAGCCTTGAAGAAGCAGGCATGAGTGCCAGTGGGTGTCTGTGTGTGCGTGCGCACTTACACAATTCTGAGGCGGGGGGGAATTGGGACGCGACTCACGCGAGGGTGCACACATGCAAGTGCGGTGCGGCTGGAAGCACATCGGGACGCGCATGGTGTGTTCGGGGGATCTTTGAAGAAAGGGAAATGGGTGACCAGTGCCCCGGGCTATGTTAGACAGACGCGATACTGTGATAATTGCGACGGTCTGGTCACCAGACTACCATGAACCCGCTTCACGCCTAGGTTATTTAGTATGAACACATCACGTGTTCGATTTGCATCCTTACTATGTTTTCCAAGTGTAATCTCAGTTTGTGATCAGTGCAAAATGGCGTTCAGCGGGTGCGTTTCGCGGTCATGTATTGTCTTTTTCGCGCTGATCTATGTGTAGATTTGGATCGTCAACGACGACACCCCCGTTGTTCGGTCAGACCAAGCCTGCTGGGTCAATCTTTGGCAGTTTGAACAAGCCCGTGGCCACGGGTTCGACTCCCTCGACACAACCCCAGACGACACAGCAGCAACCATCTACATCGCCATTTGGACAGCCCTCAGGCGGCACCCCACAGCAGCAGACTCCATCGACATCACTCTTTGGCCAACATGCGAGTGGTACCCAGAAAACGGCTGGGACGTCGATAGTCGGACAGCCTTCTGGTGCTGGTACCACTCAGCAGCAACAACCAGCATCAACGTCGATCTTTGGCCAGCCTGCGAACGGCAACCAACCAACCACTTTGTTTGGTCAGCCTGCAGCTGGGACGCAGCAGCAGCCATCTACCTCTCTGTTTGGCCCGTCTACGACTGGGACTCAGCAGCACTCTGCAACGACGTCGCCGTTTAGTCAACCTGGGACTGGAACTCAGCAACAGCAGCAGCCATCTACGTCCCTTTTTGGCCAGTCCTCAACCGGGACTCAGCAGCAGCAGCAACCGACAACGACCACGTCGCTCTTTGGTCAACCTGCAACTGGGACTCAACAACAGCAACAGCCTAGCACGTCATTGTTTGGCGGTCAATCTACGACCGGCACTCAGCAACAGCAGCAGCAACAGCCCACGACATCATTATTCGGCCAACCTGCTGCTGGGACTCAACAACAACAACAGCCTAGTTCGTCGTTGTTTGGCGGTCAATCCACGACTGGCACTCAGCAACAGCAGCAACAGCCCACGACATCATTATTCGGCCAACCTGCCGCTGGGACTCAACAGCAGCAGCCCACCACTTCGCTCTTCGGTCAACCCGCCGGGAGTGGTACCCAGCAAACAACTGGCACGTCACTGTTTGGGCAGCAGGCGGGTACTGCTCAGCAACAGCAGAAGCCGACCACGTCTTTGTTTGGCCAGCCCTCGTCTGGGACTCAGCAGACGACGACGTCTTTGTTCGGGCAACCCGCGACTGAAACGCAACAACAGCGGTCCTCCACTTCGCTATTCGGTCAACCTGCCGGGGGGGCTCAACAACAACCCCAGAGCACGACCTTATTTGGCGGCACGACGCAGCCAACTGCGACACAATCGTCGACCACGTCCTTGTTTGGACAACCTGCGACTGGAACACAACAGCAGCAGCCTTCCATTTCTCTGTTTGGACAGCCTGCAGGGGCGACACAACAGCCCCAAAGCACGCTTGGAACTTCTTCGTTTGGTAATAGTACAACCCAGCCAAGTACTACCGGGATACAAACGACGGGTCTTTTCGGTTCCAGTACTCAGACCCAACCAGGTACTGGTCTGTTTTGGAACACGACTGCGCCTGCAACCAGTTTCGGCCCTGGCACGACTGGCACTTCGTTCGGTGCGCAAAGACAGCCATCGTGAGTGATGCGTATATCTTAGTTGCTTGGTGACTGAGACACCCCCACAGTTCCATGAGGTCCGCGATTTCGAAGTCGCGGTAAGAATGACTAACGACCTCCCGCTCTCGTCAGCATTTCACCCGCTCAACTCACCGGGCCAGTTCTGTTTTCAAAGGCCACGAAATTCAACGACCTACCAGAGGAGATCAAGAAGAAATTTGAGGGCTTGGAGTGAGTGATTGACCGTAGCGTGACCATACACTCCCTTATTGTTGACAAGTGCCTACATCCAAGGTCGTGTGCAAATAAGTAGCGACCTCAAGCAACGAAAACTCGGCCAAGAACCCACCAAAGGCCAAGATCTCATTCGTGAGGTGCACAAGGTAGGGATCACACCTCGTTGCTACTCTCTTGGACAAATCCTAATGGTTTTATGCCCTTTTAGGAATTGCTGGGCGTCGCTGCGACCATCCGATCGGACGCCCTCTTCACAAAGGATCTCAAAGAGAAGACAGACCAAGCTGTTCAGGATACGATTATCGCAACCCGTATTGTCGACGGATTTAGGAACCCCCATCAACACGGGATTTACCTCAAAAATCAGGCGTCATTTCCGCTAGAGTGCGTTTCCTCCCGCTCCAAGGGGTGCGAGCGACTATCTGAGTCGCTGATGACGGTCGTATAGATTCTTTACGCGCGTCACAAAACAGATGCAAGAGCGGTTGGAATGGTACAAGAACACGATCGAAGTAGTCATTTATCTTTGTGGTTGTTTTTCTCTCGCTCAACATTTATCCGAAGCAAATCGAACGCAAGTTATCTACTGCTGTACAATCCCAAACTACCCCACAAGGTGAACCCGACCGTCCTGTCTATCTCCATCTTCACTCGCTGACCCCCGTCTCCTCTCCATTCTGTACTCGTTTAGTGATATCCTCCACCTTGCAAACGCAGCATGGTATCTTTGTATCCCTTGCGGGCAAGACGGCGGCCGTAGATGCCGAACTGCAAAAAGTCAAGGCACTATATACGCAACTTTGGCGTGCCAAGACGGGGAGCATGAGAGACCCCTTCAACGACCTCGATCGGGGGAGTGGGGGAGATTTCGGGATGGAGTCACTGCGCGTGACTTGAGACGAGCTCACGTAGACTGGTCGTTTTTGTTCTGTCATCGTTGTCCTTGTCTGTTGTACGATTAAAGGCTGGAGCGCAATTGGGCGCCATGTAGATCAAGGGAATCACTGCTGTGATCCGAGCAAGTTGAATGATATTTACTCACTCGACTTGTGTGAGGGTGGTATTGTGAGTATTGGTAATGTGAAATCTGGCCTTAGAACGGAAGAAAGCGCAAAAGTGAACGAACACCGACACTAGTACGGGATGTACCACAGGCAGGTGCTGCAGCAGAGCGGTGCCACCTACAAGAATCAGGGCCAGTATGGACATCGTACGAAGTGGGTCTATCCCAGGGTAACCGATGGAGATGTTCAAAGGAGAGGCGTAACGACGAAAGCGCGACAAAGTCCTTAGTAAAAGGTAGTCCAAAACGCAAAAGATAGATCCACGAATCCGTACGCTTAGTCATTTCTCGAACGCGGCAAGGACAGGAGGTGAATTGAGGTAGTTGGTCCTCGCGATGCTGAAGTCTACACAATAGCTCATCGATCAGGTCGGAACACGACAACGAGGAGCATAACTTACCATCAGGAATGAGCGTGATGTTGTTCCGCATCAACTGCATCACGCATCTGGAGGACGTGTCATACTGGGGCCAATTTGCTGAAAAAAAAACTTGGTATGAATCAGAACTCAAAAGTGTGCGAGTGTGCACATACGGCCCGGATTCATATCATGGACAAAGTTGATCCAATATTCCGTCATCTGATCCGCAAATTCATTTTCTGTGGTGTCAGGGACCGGGCCAAAGATGAACAATAACTCGGATGCGTGGTATACTGTCGTTTGTTTGTTCTGAGAATGCAGCAAACAATAGCACACTCGAGTCGCATAACTCACCGCCAAGAGCAGGCGAAGTTCCTGGGATAAACTCTGTGAAATAATATCCCCACATCGGTTGTAGCGACGCGCCATGCTCGTAGAAGAAACGTCTCGGTGAGAGATACATGATGTCCGTGTACCACGATTCCGCCCTGTCGTATAGCATGTCGCCGGTGTGCCATGGCCCGCCATACGTGCTGTCATTCACAGGGTAGAATTCGTCGATGCCAGCGACGACATTCGGCGTCAACGTCGAGTTATCTACGATCAATTCATATATCCAGTCGTTGAAGGCAGACGTCTGTTCAGAGGGGGGTAAGCTCAGGTTATGAAGCGTCTGACTGTAGCGTGTTCCTTCATTCAGCTACGTGACAACGGCACGTTATAATAGAAATATCATATCCGATTGGCAAGAACGTACGTTGGTTCCCCCGAGATAGGGTGCATGGAGATAGTTTCCACTGAGAATCCTCTGTGAAGGTCTTTCTGGGGCAAAGCTGCCAGCAGGGCCAATCGCAGGTTCCCATAATTGACCATTGAGGGTGGAGTCGAT